>JAVYIG010007229.1:0-105267 GCA_035222895.1 Strongylocentrotus droebachiensis | reverse complement strand
AATAGGTATTTTCTCCTGTCAAAGACCCTCCCCTCCCTACCTACCTCAATTAGCTCATTGATTTATGAATTGATGTGAATATAGAGGGTGAATGTCGATGGTGATGATGATGATGATGATGATGATGATGATGATGATGATATGATGATGGTGGTGACAAAAATGTTGAAGTTAATTATGATGAGGAAATTTATGATAATAATCTTGATGGAATTAATATTATGATGATTGCTGGTATAAACACAGATAAAATGGAATGATTAATGATGATCATGAAGAAAATTGATTGAGATTATAAAATGAGGACATTTTATTTGTAAGAGGAAGACTAGTTTATAGGGATTTATTTTGAACTCTTAAAAAGGCAGGCTTTACTACTTCAGCCAGAAGGGATTAGACCCACCCAGAGACTCAGCAAGGTCACTGTGACAGGTGGCTATCTCATTAACTCAGCTTTCATTTAACATATGAAAAAGAGGATCATGGGGGACCAACAGGCACCAATTGGGGAAGTTTTCTATATAGAGGGAGCAAGTAGCTACAAGTAGGACAGTGTGCCTTTAAACTCCCCTTCATATCCATGATTCATCCCTTTCATTCATAGGTCATCCCTCATTCACATTCACCCTTTTCAACCACTATCCTTTCATATCTACCTCTCTCTCTCTCTGATTGGTTCAATGTTCACCTGATGCAGTCAAGCTTGAAGTATAATTTACATATACTATGAATATTCAATATATACCCTTTGTTTATTGTTTATGTTTGAATATTCAAGATACTTTGTGATGTTGATTTATACTTGTATGTGACTTTATGAATATTAATTTGTTTCTTCTACTTTGCATGGAATGTATGTGGAATACTACACAGAATGCAGTAATGCTTTTATACATTAAAACCTGGTCAGTTAGTCATTAGTTATCAATCCTACAGCATGTCTGCTGGGCTGCCTCTGTGTTAAGAGTGCTAGGAATTATCTGTTAGAACCGCAACCCGACAATATTAAGCAGGTGAAGGGCTAAGGAACCCTCATTTAGCCCCCTGAGCCCCGCCCATTCTTTGCTTCTTGATTATGTCAAATAATCGATGATAGCTCGATGGAGGAGGGGGGGAGAGAGACATTTCTTCATTCAAAGGCCATCTCCGGCCTTCCTACCTACATAGGTCACAGACTCTTAGAATTTTACTGGGGGTGCAGACATTACATGAGGTGGACCAGAAAAGTTAAAAGATTTGTGAGATCGCATTAAAGGCATCATTTAACAACCTTAAATCTGAGATGCATGGCCCTAGCATGGCCCGAGCATTTACATCAAACAATGGAGAAAAAAAAATTAGAAATTTGAATATGTTGTGACTAAAAGGAATGCCTGTATGTAGTAATCTAAAATGTAAACATTATATTGAGGAACCAAATAACATAACAAGCATATATCAATTAAAGAAATCTAGAAATTGCTTGTCTAAGAATGTATGCTGCTATTATTATCTCATAAAAACAGTACAGGCCTAATATGATTTATAAATGATCACTCTGTTTTTCTCTTCTCCTTGCAGTCGAGTATGGAGTATCCACCACAAGACAACGGACCGCCCGCCGCCATGGATTTGATGCTATCAGCATCGCGATCTTCACACGGCGGAAGAGTGAGTATACTCAAACAATAGTGTCGGACAAAACCATATAACCCAATAGGGGGTTTCTCAACAGAGATACAAATTTTTAAAAGTAGTCAATAGATCTTGATGGAAATTGTATGGAATTGTTGGTTGAATATCCCCTAATCTTCATGTACATTTCAGAACTATAAGTTAAGATTGTTTTCTAAGGCTTTATTACAAAACAACATCCAAGGAGAATAAGCATATCTGTCCCTAAACATGTTGTGCAAGTTGTCACAAGAATTCTCCTGTTTTACTAGAAGAAAAGGGGTCATATCAAATAAATTTAGGGGATGGGAACGGTCCATTCTATTTTAAGCGATAGATTTTCAGAATTTTTTTTTTCTTCAGAAAATCATAAAATTCATATTTAGTGTTTGTTGATTAAATTCTTAATAATATATATTTGAACAGTTGAAAGTGTAAAACATTATCTAGTACATCACAGCTTGCGTTATAAGGATGAAAACTTCCTAAGTTGATGAAGTAATTACAGTTTCATGAAAATCTTTTTGAATATTTACTTTAACAAAATTTGTTATTCATATGGTTTTGTTTTATCATACCGAAGGTGGCTTAGTCAGTGATTTTTACACTGTTATCCTTTAGGGCCCTGTGCATATAAATATGAAATTCAACACAATACATGAATGAGAAAATGAAACAACAACAAAATGTAACATTTCCACAAAAAAAACATTACAAAAGTATAATATAAGAGCAAGTAATACAGACCAACAACGTTTGCAAGTTTGTCATATAAATGTATCAATAAAAGTATGGGAAGAAGAAATTTAAGTTGACTTAATGATTTTGTACTTAGAGCAAATGAGAGCGGTGTCATATGATGTCATATGATCAACAGCACAAGGTGGAAGATTATTATATAGCTCCCTCTCAAGGTCATGATATTAATTAAGCTGTAAATCAATGTTTCTTGACTAAAATCGATTGATGAGCTATTTCTGTTTGGAAATTATATATATCACAACTACATATTCTGAGATTTTCATGGTCAAGATATTTAATTAAGCTATATAACAATGTTTCTTGACTAAAATCGATTGATGAGCTATTTCCGTTGGAAATTATATAACACAACTATATTTTCTGAGATTTTCATGGTCAAGATATTAATTCAGCTATAAAACAATGTTTCTTGACTAAATCGATTGATTAGCTATTTCCATTTGGAAATTATATCACAACTACATATTCTGAGATTTTCATGGTTGCAGCTACCCATTATACGGCCATAGGCGCTATTTGAGATTCATCAAAATCTACCGTGAGCACCGGTAAATTTTATATTTCATTTTTCTCGAAAGCGAAAATGTTTTAGGGGCTAAATTTTCTAGTGCTTATAATACATCGACAGAGGCATCCAAATATATAAAAATTGTAAAGAATCACTATCCATCCATGTTTCTTATCAAGAGAGTTTTTTTGCTTAGGGTGCGTTTAAGCTCAATTTTGAAGGCAGAATGAGCGATTTGAAACGCTCATCGTAAACGCTCATCGTAATCGCAGTTCCACGGTGTACTGTTTATGCTCACTTCTCCGGCTCCTCCAGGCAATTCTCGCTGGGTGGCCTTTCAGCTGGATTTGCAAACCTGCACTGCGCATGCTACGTAGACCCACTAGAGGTCAGTGTGTTGACCCCATTTAAACGCGTTTTACAAATGATCGCCGATCGTAAACGCACCTTTTTGTGAGTTTACAATCGCCGATCTGATCGCCGTTTTTCTGTGATTCTACAAAAATGAGAAAGGATGCAACCGTGTTTTGAACTAAACGCTTAACAGATGCCTCATTCTGGCCAGAAAAAGCTGAGCATAAACATACCCTTATGCATGTATTTTGAAATATTTTAAAATCTGAATGATCAGTTTAATAATTTCACAGACATGAAATATATTGGCTGCAAATGCACTTTCACCTCATTTTGGTTTCTTTTATGTACATCATTTAGATTTTAGGAACAGAGTGTCAATTATTTCTTGGTGCATAAGTCAAGAGATTAAAGGAATATGAATTACCAATGCAGTGATTACAAAATGAACATATACCAAACAACCATTTAGCAAACTAATTAGAAATTGTTCAAAAATTATTAAAGAGCAATTCCATATATTACATTTACTAGAAAGATATATGATTTGTGTATAGGCACACTTCGATAATAATGTACATTCCATAACTTATTTTTGTATTTCGATATTTCATGTTATCATTGTGAACAGATTTATTTTAATCATTCATTTGTCTTGATCATTTGAGTAAGTATATTAAAGGTAAAGACCAGTATTGGAAACGCCCCAATTTCAAAAAATGAAATGGAAGCTCTTATTACCAATCATGTGAAAGAATATGTTGTGAATATTACATGACGATAACAATTTTGACGGGAAACCGCCTACTAATTGATATATTTGGTAAATTAGTATATCTCTGACCTGTTGAGAGATACAAATGAACGTGTCGCGCACGTGTGTGTAGTCCCATATACATCTTTCTGTGTACAGTGCTTCTAACTTTATGAAGACTTGACCAAATTTCTTATAATTTTGATGATTCCAGAACGTTGCAGTACATCTATGCTAGATGATCAACCTTTTCTGATCTGATTTCACAACGTTTCTTTCACTATGCAATTGCATGACCTTAACTGGTCTTTAGCTTTAAGTGTTTTAATTATATCTAACATGTAGTTTTCATCATACTAGGATACTTGAGATGGTGAACAGAAGGCGGCCTAGGTGTCAGGCTATGACCCTTAAAGGGCTGCAGTGTAGCCGCGATGCTACGAGGCAGTATGTTATTCAATACTGCACCCAACACTGTAAGTATATTGCATAAAATGGAAGTAGAATCATTGCCAAGAAGAAAGTTTGTATTTTGCACAACTTCAGTATATTCTGATGATCTAATTATTGACAACATACAATGGTATGCACTTCTCAACATTTCAAGTTTCCAGTTTTATTGGTCCACATTTTACAGAAAATATAGACATACATATGAAATAAAAAATTATACAATACAACTATAGTATAAATAACCATATCTCAATGATTCTCAATTCATATAGATTAAGTAGAATGTGAGGAACCTATTGAAGCATAGCTGAGGAATGGAAAGAGTCCCTCAGGAATAGCAGGAAGGCTAGGTGACAAAGTGCGTCTTTATTAAAGGTAGGTGCTTATTTGAGAAGAGTAAGGACAAACATAATGAAAAATCATGAAAAGTAGTAGTAAATGACATTATCTAAATTAACATTAAAAATTGATTGGTTTTAGATTGGTTGAGAGCTCGTCACGTGACCAAAAATATTTTAACCATTTTTAAGGTTGCTCTGAAAAAGAACTAATTTGGAAATACTATTAGGGAGTTGACATTTTTTGTTGGTGGTAATTTTTTAATTTTTAATTTAAACATTTCATTAAAATGTTTACATTTCTAAACTTGTATAAATTTGTTTAAATAAAAAAAGAAGTTAAAATGTTAGAAATGATAATTTTTTTTTTCTTTTCTTCTTGAATACATTTTGTTGCTGTTTATACAGGATTTAAAAAAACAAAACTAATATACCCTAGCTGCCTTCTTTTCAAGGTACTGGTTAAAACTATGGGCCTCAGTGACTATTTTCTTTGGCCATAGTTTTAACCAGATCTTGAGCATCGAGTAGTAACAGTAATTAAGTAAATTTACACATTTTATATTCTAATAAGTTAAAAGAATGAAAGGACATTGTTGAAGCATACCAAAATCCTTACTCTATGGTTAAATTATCATAATAAATTTATAGCCATGTTCAGACAGGGGCTTCCTAGTCTGCGTAAGTTAATCCCTGCAGCAGGAAATATCCCATAAATATTTGACTTACACCATTAGTTGACCATATCCTCTTACTCGAACCAGCTTGCCACGATTAAGATAATACGACCTTCCACTGACCCAGTCTTACTCAGCGTATCTTGTAGAAGTCAGGGGCGGATCCAGGATGTTCCAAAGGGGGGGGGGGGGGGGGGGGGCGTGGCATGAAATGTAGGAAGTTGCGAGCGACGAATCCTTAGTTCCATGCAAATTTTTCTCCGTCAGGGGAAAGAAAAAAACTTTGTCAAAGGGCAAGAGTGTCCTTCTAGAGCCAAAATTGCCCAATGCATACAGTGCCCTGTCATGGTCAACAAATTATTCTTCAATTCCAGCAAAGTGCCCCTCTGAAGCCAATATTGTGTTTTTTCAAGTTGCCTTGTTAGGGGTGACATATTCATAATCAAGGGGGCAAAAGCGCCCTTTTAGAGCCAAAATTGCTCTTTTTGATTACTGAAAGGGAGGGTTGAGTTCTGGGAAGGGTAAGAAAGTTCTAATAATCTAATTGAGAAATTTGATTGAAGTATTATAACATTAAAAAACCTGGGTTGAATTGTTTTGAAGGAGTCTATCAAATTTTTAGCCACATAATATGCTTTCAAGGTGGCCCACCATCAATACACATTATACTATTATTTAAAAAAAAAAAATTATTGTGATAATACACAGCAGTAAATCACAATTTTCCCAAAAATTAATATTGATTAATCTTGTGTAATTACAAATAGGTTGGAAGATAAAATGGACAATTTCCTGACCCTTTGCAGAACTCAATACCTCCCCCTAAAGGAAAGTAATGATTTTGATGAACAAGGCTCACGCAAAGACCAAGGTCTTTGAACCCACATCGGTATGTGCAAACGCAGAATAACATTGCGTCATGAAATAATTTATTTTTATTTTCTTTTTTTAATACTAATAACCACGCTAATTGGTTTATTCAGGTATCCTTCGGAACTTTTTATCCAATCAATGCTAATTCTTTAAAAAAATATTTTTTTTGAGTTTTTGCATTTTAATTTGTTCAGCGGGAATTCCAGGAATCTCTCTCTCTCTCTTAGGGGGGCGTTTATCCTCCAAAACACCCCCCCCCCCCCCCCGTAAGTGCATGCTTACTAGCTTGGCTGGTGGATGTACCAAAATAAATGCCTGTAAAGTCACAGTTTTTATAATCATTGTAGGCTGTCATTCATCTCCCTATTACCCATCTCTCTCTCTCCCTCTCTCTGTTTGTCTGTCTCTCTATCTTTATCTCTCTCTCTCTCTCATTCTCTCTACCTTGCTCCATCTTTCTCCATCTTTCTCCTACTGTCTCCACCTCTCTTTCATCAATGGGTACCCACCAATTTTCTTTGAAGATGTCTATTCATCTACCTGGACATCTACTTGCAGAAAACCTATTCCTCCTTACTGAGCAGTTCATCTCACAAGCAAACGACATTCAAGAGAAGCCCGCCAGCCAAACAAACTCATCATCCCCGTTCAGCTCATCTCACAAGCAAACGACATTCAAGAGAAGCCCGCCAGCCAAACAGACTCATCATCCCCGTTCAGCTCATCTCACAAGCAAACGACATTGAAGAGAAGCCCGCCAGCCAAACAGACTCATCATCCCCGTTCAGCTCATCTCACAAGCAAACAACATTCAAGAGAAGCCCGCCAGCCAAACAGACTTGTCATCCCCGTTCAGCTCATCTCACAAGCAAACGACATTCAAGAGAAACCCGCCAGCCAAACAGACTCGTCATCCCCGTTCAGCTCATTTCACAAGCAAACAACATTCAAGAGAAGCCCGCCAGCCAAACAGACTCATCATCCCCGTTCAGCTCATCTCACAAGCAAACGACATTCAAGAGAAGCACGCCAGGCCAAACAGACTCGTCATCCCCGTTCAGCTCATCTCACAAGCAAAGGACATTCAAGAGAAGCCTGCCAGCCAAACAGACTCATCATCCCCGTTCAGCTCATCTCACAAGCAAACGACATTCAAGAGAAGCCCGCCAGCCAAACAGACTCATCATCCCCGTTCAGCTCATCTCACAAGCAAACGACATTCAAGAGAAGCCCGCCAGCCAAACAGACTCATCATCCAAGTTCAGCTCATGTCACAAAGAAACATCCGACAATGTGATGACTGCAAGCTAGCTCCACTAAGTGGTTCTAGAAAAGCACATTTACCAAGGACATGACAGAGAGAAAAGCAGAGGAGGAGAAGGTAAGAACAACACACCAAATTTGAATTAAGGAAACAATTTAAGCAGCAAAACAAAACACAAAACAAAACAAAGCAATGAAGACAATTTTGTATTCAGTCTTCACTGCAATTTATTTTCATTTTTCATTAATTTTAACATTTCTTGTATGGACATGTAGCACTTTGTGATTTCAATTAAGATTGCTGTCTTACAGAACTGTCACATTATTATTTTCACTTAGATATAAAACTAATCTATCAGTTTTTCAAATAAGTGTCATGGCATGGCCGGCATTTAAATCTGGACCACCATCGTCAGCATATGACCTCATTAGAGATAATTTTTTTAGGCTGACAGATTTGTAATACTCATTCGAGTACTAAGCAACAAGTATATTATGTATTGTCTGCATCAGGAAATCTGATTTCCACTGGTTGGTACAAGTAATACAATATAAACATACATGTAAAAATACAAAATACATACATAACATAGCAAAATAACTGAAAAATACTGATGTTACAAGTACATGTAAATTCCTTTCATGATCGATACTGGCATATATGAAGTTAAACAGTTATTCCCCATGTTCCAACAATAACCTTGCTATGTCTATGAGCCTGGGACATGATAACAAAGACTATAAAGATAATAATTTCTAAATCATGCTGATGTTTATGAGCGGGAAGGTTCATGGCACCAGAGCATCAATCAGTCTAAAGCTTGCACAGTCAATATGGTGTTTTTTTTTCTCAATTTGTTTAGAATGATGTTATAATTCCAACTCTTTAATGGCTTCTTGTATATGGCTCATGTCTGCTATGGAGTGGTCCTCCAATATTATTTTGGTTTTAATTAGGTTACAATTATAACCTAATTGCATAGTTTAGGGCTGAAACAGCCTCGTTTGTAGTCTATTGTATCTATGCTATTAGCTTATCTGCTATGTCAGTGATGCCTGTAGTCAGTCTGTAATGAGACTTATTTCTGCTATGGAGTGGTGCTTATATCCACAACATAGGCTGACCCATTGTCAGCTTTACTTTCATCAGCCTTGTAGTTGTGCATGTATCTGCAAGGTAACGGTACATATATCCGCCACGTTGTGGTACCCTTTTTGCTACGGAGTGGTACATATATCCGCCACGTAGTGGGGCCCATTTTTACTGTGCACTGGTGCTGACATCTGCCATGCAGTTTAGACTATTTTCTCAATGAAGTGGTGCTGACATCAGCCATATTGTGAAACCATTTATTTCTGACAAACTGTGGTGCCTAAATTATATGCCAAATAGTAATTAGGTCCATATCTTGGCCCTTTTTAGATTCTGTTATACATATATATCATATAGACTGTACAGCTCAGACATTGATGCTATTTATCTTTCATTGTAAGACTTATGTACTACAATTTATGAAGTTTGAACACTGATAACGGACAGTCCATTTTCTCAACAATAAAGTCAAGTAAATGGCCTACCATAGCACCCCTTACCCAAACTTGTTTTCTCTTAAATAGCAAGCCTGGTTACTGGAGTCTTTGGCTATCATCTCCTTAGGCTCATAGTACACAGGCTCATACACTGCCTTATAACATAGGGTTAATGTAACAGGCTTACTTCGAATCATCGGGTCATTGTGGCAGCGTTACCAGACCTTTTTTGAAAACATGCCCCTTTATTCACGAAATGTCAGGAGTAATACGATTACAAAATCAACCACTCTCGTCTTCAAATAGTCTGGTCCAATTTGCCAGACACTTTGTGAAAACCCTAAGGCAAATCTACGAAAGGCTGGATGATCTTCCATTTCAGTTTCACAAAAGGTCGTGTAAAGCGACCACCCAACCGGACTTGATGATTTGAAGTAAGCTGATGTAACATGTATACCTCAGTCACACTGATGATAGACCAATGACAGACAGACAAATTTGCCAAGAATCGTTTCGTTTTGAGTCAGTTTTGTGAAATGACAGAGGTATAGCATTTAATAACAGCTTTTATGTAGCATTTTCATTTGCCTAAGGATCATACAGTTTTACTTGAGGTAGAGACAGTGGTGTAGCATTGGCCCACCAATTTAGGGGGCACTGTTATTATGGGTGAGGGCGGAACCTGTATTAATAGGTGAATTGAATGTGAATTTGTAATATCTCAGATTTAGGAGATATTAATTAAGGGATTAATATCATTTTTTTTACCTCCCTTTCCCATCTCTGTTCCTTTATCCTCTTCCATTTTGTCTTGTTTTCCACCATTTGATTGGGAGACGTACATTGTGTCCCTTTGTAGCTATGCCACTGCTCAGGGAATGTACATGTAGTATACACGTCTACAGAGTGGAGCTCACCAAGAGCAAACCATAGAAATACCTAAGTACTAGACCAACATATGAGAACATTTACCTTAGGTCATTTAATGCTTTTAAACTGAAATATAGATTTCATTTGATAACCAAGTGATAACGGAAGACAGAAACTGAAACTGAATGAGCAACTCCGGTTTCTCATTGCTTTTTATGGTAGACCAGTGAAATTTAATTGTACCATGACTGAAGTCTAGACCAGTTAATCAATCAACAATTTTGGATAATCAAGATCAGTCAAGTACCAATATATGTACACATTTGATAAAAGTCATATTGCATGCTTTAAATTGAATACATTTTAATAAGTTGTCAGCGAACTTGTACTTAAGACAGCTTTGTGAAACGCTACCCATACATGTATACAGTATGAAGTTCGACTTAAATGTATAAAGCAGTTCACAAATGCAGTCCCCTGTCCTAACCAAAGGCCTGATAGTCACAAATAATTGCATTCACCTGTCTTTAGGAATTGAATTACAAAAGTCTGAATCTGTTTACATGTTGCTGCTTTATGAGCCATGTTACTGACAAGTTTGAAGTCTGTTACTCAGAATATTACAGAATATCAACTTACAAAGTTTGAACACTGATAATGGGCAGTCCATTTTCTCAACAATAGAAGTCAAGTAAATGGCCTAACATAGCACCCTTTACTCAAACTTGTTTTCTGTATAAGAGCAAGCCTGGTTACATTTTAACACTCCAGTCTTTGGCTATATATCATCTCCTTAGACTCATGCAATGGTGGTGCATAATACCCAAGTCACACTGATGGAATCAATGACAGACAGACAAATTTGCTAAGGATCATTTCGTTTTTAGTCATTTTAGTGAACTGACAGAGGCATATCATTTAATAACATCTTTTGTACCATTTTCATTTGTCTAAGGATCATACAGTTATTTTTTTCCTCTTTCATTTTGTCTTTTTACCACCATTCGCTTGGGAGACATTGTGTCCCCATGTCGCTACACCACTGCTCAGGGAGATATAGTACCGGTATACACATATTATACAGAGAGTGGAGCTCACTAAGAGCACAAAAAGGAAAATATCTAAGTACTGAACCATCACATGTGTACATTTACCTCCGGTCAATTAATGCTTTTAGTATACAGAAACATAGATTTTAGTCGATAACCAAATGGTAATGGAGGACAGAAACTGAAAATAAAGGAGCGTCTCCAGTTTGTCAGCGCTTTTTATGGTAGACCAGACACTACAACACACCTAATCAGTGCTCAACACAAATTAAATTTTGTAATACCAACAGGGTGAGCTGCAGGTGCTTTATCCACTCCCTCAACCACCACCTTCCCAATCTGCCTTTGAAATGCAGATGAACGTGACATGAACTTTCTTATAGATCTTTGGTTTCATTTCAAGCAAGCAAATATATAAAAAAAATAGGCACAAATCATCTGACCATTATGACCTGATACAAATATGGCTTATATTTGAGCGAGGTTTGCGGTTATATAACCACATATTCTTACAACAGGGTTGATATAGTATATAGATATAAGCACGTCATATGAAAAATAAATGCATAGCAATAATCTCTCCATGATAGGATGGTACATGTCTAAAGGGACTTCAGCTGCCCTGCAGCTAGTACTGTTTATAATAAAACTTGATCACAAATCATATCTATTAATGAGCATAGAAGGCTTATCTAAGCTTGTCATGTGAAATATAAATGTATACAAAATAAACTCTCTTACATGGTAGAAGTGCATGTACTTTTAGAAAATACAGGGTTTGCAGCGACCCTAAATTATACATACAATGTATCCCTGGTAAGAATGGCCTAGCTAGATCTTCATCTGACCAATATAACCTGAGAACATGACATAATATGTAAATGTATAAAAAATAACTCTCTTTTGCTGTATGTAATGTTTTCCTTTGTAACGTACCGGAAGTGACCAAGCGCGCCAAATTGCCAAATTGCTGTTGTAATGGGAATGAGATTCCCACATGAGCGCCTGAACGCTTGGAAAAACAAACCGACTGGCAAGGTATGCATTGCCATTGGAGCAGGTACGGTACAGTTCGCTTCCAAAAACGCTTGAACACATCCTCAGAAAATACAGGGTTTCCAGCTACCCTACACTATACATACAAGGTATCCCTGGTGGAAAATAACACATGGGCATAGATCTTCATCTGACCAATATGACCCAAGAACATCACAAATATGAATAACTCTCTTTTCTTTACATAGTAGAGGTGTACGTACAATGTTTCATTTTATGGGAAATAAATAACACACAGGCACTGATCATTCAACCTTCTGAATGAGGAAAGTATACAAGTGAGGCAGATCAAGCGCCACATATAAAATGTAAAGTGGCATATCCAAAATTAAGGTACAGATCGAGAACTGTAAAATCTATTGATATGAGTACCATGCACGAAAGAAATGAAGATTTCAGCCTCCCCTTAATATTTCACACAAGGAGCGAAACAGTACAAAAATGATGATCGCAAATAGTACTGCTCAAGTATGAAACAAAGATAGATAAATGTTATACCAAAATATGATACCCATTGCTTCACTGATGTACATTTTCAAAGTTGTTCAGTACAACAAAAAGTATGTAAAATAAAAAAAAAACAGGAGCCGAAGCTACTTGATCCTAGGGCTCACAGCCCCTACGGAAACAAGCTAGGGTGTCATCCCTGACGGGAGCCTGGCCGGCTAAAAATCTTCACTTCCGTGTATGCCCCACCACACAGGGTTTTCAGCTGCCCTGCTGTACATATACATATCATCGTGTGTAGGCACGATTGCATCAAAAATAAATATTTGTTTACATAATGAATAGATGAGAAACAAAAGATGTCCGTAGACATATAGTTGTACACAAATAATCTCACAGCTGCCTTGCTGTACATATACATATCATCGTGCGTAGACACGATTGCATCAAAAATAAAAAAAAATGTATGCCCCACCACACAGGGTTTTCAGCTGCCCTGCTGTACATATACATATCATCGTGTGTAGGCACGATTGCATCAAAAATAAATATTTGTTTACATAATGAATAGATGAGAAACAAAAGATGTCCGTAGACATATAGTTGTACACAAATAATCTCACAGCTGCCTTGCTGTACATATACATATCATCGTGCGTAGACACAATTACATCAAAAATATATTTTGTTTCATGAATAGATGAGAAACAAAAGAAGTCCGTAGACATATAGTTGTACACAAATAATCTCACAGCTGCCCTGCTGTACATATACATATCATCGTGCGTAGACACAATTACATCAAAAATATATATTTGTTTACATAATGAATAGATGAGATACAAAAGATATCCGTAGACATAGTTGTACACAAATAATCTCACAGCTGCCCTGCTGTACATATACATATCATCGTGCGTAGACACAATTACATCAAAAATATATATTTGTTAACATAATGAATAGATGAGATACAAAAGATATCCGTAGACATAGTTGAACACAAATAATCTCACAGCTGCCCTGCTGTACATATACACATCATCGTGTGTAGACACAATTACATCAAAAATATATATTTGTTTACATAATGAATAGATGAGAAACAAAAGATATCCTTAGATATAGTTGTACACAAATAATCTCACAGCTGCCTTGCTGTACATATACATATCATCGTGTGTAGACACAATTACATCAAAAATAAACATTTGTTTACATAATGAATAGATGAGATACAAAAGATATCCGTAGACATAGTTGTACACAAATAATCTCACAGCTGCCCTGCTGTACATATACATATCATCGTGTGTAGACACAATTACATCAAAAATAAATATTTGTTTACATAAAGAATAGATGAGATACAAAAGATATCCGTAGACATAGTTGTACACAAATAATCTCATCCAGGGTTTCCAGCTGCCCTGCCGTACATGTACATATCATCGTGTGTAGACACAATAACATCAAAATAAACATTTGTTTACATAATGAATAGATGAGATACAAAAGATATCCGTAGACATAGTTGTACACAAATAATCTCACAGCTGCCCTGCTGTACATATACATATCATCGTGTGTAGACACAATTACATCAAAAATAAACATTTGTTTACATAATGAATAGATGAGATACAAAAGATATCCGTAGACATAGTTGTACACAAATAATCTCACAGCTGCCTTGCTGTACATATACATATCATTGTGTGTAGACACAATTACATCAAAAATAAACATTTGTTTACATAATGAATAGATGAGATACAAAAGATATCCGTAGACATAGTTGTACACAAATAATCTCACAGCTGCCCTGCTGTACATATACATATCATCGTGTGTAGACACAATTACATCAAAAATAAACATTTGTTTACATAATGAATAGATGAGATACAAAAGATATCCGTAGACATAGTTGTACACAAATAATCTCACAGCTGTCCTGCTGTACATGTACATATCATCGTGCGTAGACACAATTACATCAAAAATATATATTTGTTTACATAATAAATAGATGAGAAACAAAAGATGTCCGTAGACACAAGTACTATACTGAAGAAGAAGAAGAAGAAGAAGAAGAAGAAGAAGAAGAAGAAGAAGAAGAAGAAGAAGAAGAAGAAGAAGAAGAAGAAGAAGGAGAAGGAGAAGGAGAAGGAGAAGGAGAAGGAGAAGGAGAAGGAGAAGGAGAAGGAGAAGGAGAAGGAGAAGAAGAAATAATCTCACAGCTGCCTTGCTGTACATATACATATCATCGTGCGTAGACACAATTACATCAAAAATATATATTTGTTTACATAATAAATAGATGAGAAACAAAAGATGTCCGTAGACACAAGTACTATACTGGAAGAAGAAGAAGAAGAAGAAGAAGAAGAAGAAGAAGAAGAAGAAGAAGAAGTGCATATACATATCATCGTGTGTAGACACAATTACATCAAAAATAAATATTTGCTTACATAATGAATAGATGAGATACTGGAGATGTACTTAGGCCAAATAAAAAGGAAGAGAAGAGCTACCAATCCTTACTCACGTTCACTTGGACACTCACTTTTTTGTGAAAAAAAACCCACAAAAAAAAATAGATAAATACAAAAAATGTATGAAAAAAGTAATAAATATAAATGCAGGTAAATGGCCTGCTGTTCCCTTTATTGTAAAAACACCTTTCTTTTTTTTACTTTTTCTTTATTTTGAATTTTGTTTGTATTTTTTTGTCCGTTATTTCATGTGAGATAGATAAAGATATAAGTCTTCGTCAATATTGCACATATATTTAGTTGTACACAAATAATCTCACACAGGGTTTCCAGCTGCCCTGCTGTACATATACATATCATTGTGTGAAGACACAATTACATCAAAAATAAACATTTGTTTACATAATGAATAGATGAGATACAAAAGATATCCGTAGATATATAGTTGTACACAAATAATCTCACAGCTGCCCTGCTGTACATATACACATCATCGTGCGTAGACACAATTACAGTCATATGCATCTAGTCATATGCATATTAACGCCAGGGAGCTCCGCCGCCAAAGGCGTTGAAGCTCCAGATCCCGAACTGGGAAATTATTTCAACAGCGGGTTTGGTCCTATTTTTTTGGAAATCTAAAAAAGTAGTTACCGGTATTTAAACGTAGGCTTACAATGTTGTTTTATTCCTCTGGGCATCCGGTCAACCAGGAGTCGAAAAACATTGTAAGTCTAAATTTTAATTACAACTCTTTTAGATTTCACCCCAAAAAGGACCGAACCCGCTGTTTGAATTGTTTCCCGGTTTACGATCTGGAGCTCCGACACCTTCGGCGGCGGAGCTCCCTGGAGTTAATGCATCATGAGATATAAATAACTGGAATGCATTCTTTGTATATACATGTATATATAAATTCATATTTAAGATAATTATCTTTTCTTCCTTTTTATTTGGCCTATACCCATGGCAAGAGGTTCATTGTATTGACAAAATGTTAAAGACATACTACCAGTTAGTAAACTGGTTTGCCAACTGGGCCTGTAATGGGTCGGTGACAACGAGTTCATAAACAAAATGAAAACGAAAGAAGCTCGGATATACAGTTGAAGTCCACTTAATTATCTATATAAAGTGAGCCGAAGCTCCAGTAGTTCAAACAAAGATTATTTATTTAAGGACTTTTTAAAATAGCTGATCCTCTCAGAGGATGGGCGGCCCTATAGATTGAACGGAATGAAATAAACTGAGCTACAAAATCCCTCACATGGCATTTACATACTCAGGCACCCGAGAAGGCTTAAAAATCACATGATCTTATTAGCCACTCAGGAGAACCCTTATGAAGACAACCAATCACAAGATGGGATATATAAAATTACCTGACCTCTAGACCAGTTCAATCTACCAATGGAGAAAGGAGTTATAAATTTAATTAAATATAACCAATGACAAAGCACAATATATAGAGTGATTTGAACTAGGTACCGAAGAAAATGAGAGGAGCCTACAGCACCGCAAGAATGTCAAGTCCCCCAAAAAAGTCTATTGTCTAACGTATTTATCGGAAATGAACACCTGTAGATCTAATGCAGGAATTCAAGTCCTGGGGTTGTTTACCTGTTCCTGGCATACTTTCGGGAACAAAATTAATGCTGTTCAACAAATCTAAACTAACCTACAGCCTAAAACCTAAATTGCAATTGAAAGCCATGTCTTAATCCCATATCTCTGACAGAAAAAAGGAATTGAGCAAATATCGCTTGGGCAGAAATTAAACATGACATAAATATATGTCATAAAAAAGCCAGGAGCCGAAGCCACTTGATCCTAGGGCTGAAACAGGGTTTCCCCCTTCACAGCCCATACAGATTCAAGCTAGGGTTGCATCCCGGAGGGAGCCTGGTCGGCTAAAATTGAAGATTTTAGCCTCCCCTGAGTTTAACATCAATCATCATAAAAGATGTATGAATTAGAAAAAAAGGAACCTAAGACATTTGAAATGGCTTAGGGAAAGCCAAGTCAAGCTCTGTTAAGGTGACCCACAAGACAAGGCAGTGTGACCCATTTTCTATCTATCTTTTTTAATCATGTGATTTTTAAATTGACCCTGCCTATTAAACCCTTTTTGTCTCTTCTCTTCAGATTTTCACCGCCTACCCCCACCCCCGGAGATGTTTAAATCAGAAAACGAGGAAATCTCAAACACCTGACACAGCACAGGGCAAGCCAAGTCTACAGGACAAGGTAGATATAATGGGCAAGTGAAGCACTTAGATATAGGCAAGGCAAGATCTGTTAGGGTGACCCACAAGTCAAGTCAGTGTGACCCATTTTCTATCTATCATTTCTATCATGTGATTTTTAAAACTGACCCTGCCCAACCCATTTTGTCTCTCCTGCCTTGAGGCATTTTTGTTGGGGGTGGTTTGAAGAGTTGTAATATTATCCTCCCGTGAGTTTAATACAAACAAATGATGTATTAATCAACAAATGAGGAATCTAAGACACTTGACACAGCATAGGGCAAGCCAAGCCTACAGGACAAAACAGATATTATGGGCAAGTGCTAACTTAAGCCTCTCCTGAGTTGATAACAAAGGTAGAAACTAGTAGAAGTCTCTTTGTAATTCTACTTTTTAGGCTTGTAGAAGGCTTGCTTTATAATCTTGAATGAGATCGGGAAATATATACGGGAAATAAAGTATACATATTTCCTTTATACAATTTAAAATACAACAATTCAGATTCCATTATTTTTTTTAAAGGTAATGAGTTTTGAGTTTTGAAAATCTTTTGAAGGCCTACATTTTTTCTCATATCATATGAAGCATGTTTCCCACTCATATTATGTGAAGCAAGTATTAGATTATTCTTATCCCATTCAAAAATATTTTGTTGCTTTGGGAGAACAATGGTGATTTCATGCATATATAGGTATGCTTTGTTAAACCACCTTGTGTATACCTGGCATGAAAACTATTCATTCTGAAGTGCATGAGATTTGCACAGAGTGCATAATGAATTTAAAATGGGAGCTCCCTATTCAAAAAAATTATGTCCTATCAATCATTATTTTTGAAGCACTTCAAAATGAGAAGTTTAAATGCCTTTTATTTTTCTTTCTTTCACCCTTGTAAGCATGTTTGATAATTGATGAATCAGCGATGTATTTGTTGCTGTCTATCAATGTAATATACCACAAATCTAGCATTTTAATTCTCTAACACCTGCTTCTGAAACATGAAGTTACCTAGACATAGGTTAAAGTAAAATATATTTATTTATCAATTAAGTGTGTTTTCCCCAAAGTGATATGGATCTTGTGCAGAGGTTTAATAGAGGTTATTGAATGTAAGTCACTCCCTCAAATTAATTATGAGTGACAAAGGAACCTTTCTATTGTTTTTTTTTGTGATGCAAAAAGTGTTCAGTGACATCTAATTTACAATCCGTGAACCCAATTTTGAATTTCATGAAGGAAGACAAACTTTTCATTATTCAAAAATATTAGATACAAACTTAAAACAGCATAAACCACCCACAGTTCTTTAAGGTTTAAGATTCATTAAGTAAATATACTAAATTTAATATTATCTACTAATTAAAATTAAACTTTATATCAAACTATATTACTATTTACTACATTACACTACATGTTTAAGAACCTAAATTATATTAAAAACTAATCTAACTAAATTACTAATTTACATTATTTTACCTTTAATTAGATCAAATTACTTACTCAAAACATTTAAACTACATCAAAATATACTAAACTACATTAAATTATATTAAACTATGTTAACATACTCAGAACTGTAGGTGGTTTATAGCACTACAAATTCTAATACTTTTGGACAAGGAAAAACTAATCTTACTTCCTGAATTCAAAGGGGTTCATGAAATGTGAAATTAAACATGCATGGAACACTATTAACATCACAATGAAAAGTGGAAAAAAAGAAGAATCTGATTAAAATATTTGATGACGAAGTGCAGTCTCTAATATGCTTTGTAAATGTGATGCCAAAGCATGATATAAACTATGTAATCCAAACCGAAGAAAATCAGTTGTTGAATAGAAGGAATTTAAATTCAAGTTTTACAAAATTGTTTCCAAGATTCATTAAGTAATCATTGTCCTATGTCCTCATCACATCATTACTTTATCATAAAGCAAGCAAACGTACCCTTGTAGAGTCAAGTGTGTGAAATGGTTATTATATAAGAGCAAATCTAGAAGGTTTTCTGTAGAGATTTGGTCAATTATGAGTATGCTATATTAAGTCATAGAATTTGACTCAATGGATTATTATAACTGATTACTATATCTATCTTTTCTATCATCTGATTTTTTTAAACGGACCCTGCCCAACCCTTTTTGTCTCTTCTCTTTGAGCAAATTTTATCTGGGTGGTGTGAAGTGTTGTGATTTTCATCCCTTCCCCCATTCCCCAGTTTAACACCAACACAAGATGTACGAGTTATAAAACAAGAAATCTGAGGCACTTGAAACAGCACATAACAAGCTATGCCTACATGAAAAGGCATATATATTATGGGCAAATAAAGCATTTACATATAGGCAAAGCAAGCTCTGTTAAGGGGACCCACAAGGCAAGGCTTGCGACCCATGTCCTTTCTATCTTTTCTAACTTGTGATTGTTAAAACTGACCCTGCCCAACCCTTTTCGTATGATTTAGAAGAAATGAAACCTAACACATTGCAATTGTTCATGGAAACAATGTATGACCAGGAGCCGAAGCCACTTGATCCTAGGGCCGAAACAGGGTTTCCCCCTTCACAGCCCATACAGATTCAAGCTAGGGTTGCATCCCGGAGGGAGCCTGGCCGGCTAAAATTGAAGATTTTAGCCTCCCCTGAGTTTAACATGAATTAGAAAAAAAGGAACCTATAAGATAGATTTGAAAGGGCTTAGGGCAAGCCAAGTCAAGCTCTGTTAAGGGGACCCACAAAAAAGGCAGTGTGGCCTATTTTCTATCCATCTTTTCTATCTTGTGATTGTTAAAACTGACCCTGACCAACCATTTTTGTCTCTTCTTTTTGAGGAAATTTTATCTGGGTAGTTTGAAGATTTGCAGTTGTATAGTCCTTGCCCACTATGGCCCGAATTCACAAAGCAAGGTTTGAGCTCAGACCGGGTTTGAGCTCAAACCTCCTTTTGTTTCGCCAAACCTCCTTTTGTTATTTACAAACCAGGTTTGTAAATAACAAAAGAAGGTTTGGCGAAACAAAAGGAGGTTTGACCTCAAACCTTGGTCTGAGCTCAAACCTTGCTTTGTGAATTCGGGCCAATGAGTTTAACCCCAACAAAAGATGCATGAAAAAACTAAACTAAACCAAAGACACTTGACACATCACAGGGCAATGCATATAATGGGCAAGTGACGCACTTATATATCAGCTGGGCAATATCTTAAAAATAGGTAAAGCATGGCTATGTTCATGAACGCAATGTATGCGCTCATCATGAGCTGAAACCTATCAGGGTTTCCCTCTTCACAGAGGATACGGATGCAATCTAGGGTTGCATCCCGGAGGGCGCCTTGCCGGCTAAAATTGAAGATTTTAGCTTCCCCTGAGTTTAACATCAACAAAAGATGTATGAATTAGAAAAAAGGAACCTATAAGATAGATTTGAAAGGGCTTAGGGCAAGCCAAGTCAAGCTCTGTTAAGGTGACCCACAATGCATGGCAATTGTTCATGGAAGCAATGTATGACCAGGAGCCGAAGCTACTTGACCCTAGGGCCGAAACAGGGTTTCCCCCTTCACAGCCCATAAGGATTCAAGCTAGGGTTGCATCCCGGAGGGACCCTAGCATCCCCTGAGTTTAACATCAACAAAAGATGTATGAATTAGAAAAAAAGGAACCTATAAGATAGATTTGAAAGGGCTTAGGGCAAGCCAAGTCAAGCTCTGTTAAGGTGACCCACAATGCATGGCAATTGTTCATGGAAGCAATGTATGACCAGGAGCCGAAGCTACTTGACCCTAGGGCCGAAACAGGATTTCCCCCTTCACAGCCCATACGGATTCAAGCTAGGGTTGCATCCCGGAGGGACCCTAGCCTCCCCTGAGTTTAACATCAACAAAAGATGTATGAATTAGAAAAAAAAGGAACCTATAAGATAGATTTGAAAGGGCTTAGGGCAAGCTAAGTCCAGCCCTGTTAAGGTGACCCACAATGCATGGCAATTGTTCATGGAAGCAATGTATGACCAGGAGCCGAAGCTACTTGACCCTAGGGCTGAAACAGGGTTTCCCCCTTCACAGCCCATACGGATTCAAGCTAGGGTTGCATCCCGGAGGGAGCCTGGCCGGCTAAAATTGAAGATTTTAGCCTCCCCTGAGTTTAACATGAATTAGAAAAAAAGGAACCTATAAGATAGATTTGAAAGGGCTTAGGGCAAGCCAAGTCAAGCTCTGTTAAGGGGACCCACAAAAAAAGCCAGTGTGGCCTATTTTCTATCCATCTTTTCTATCTTGTGATTGTTAAAACTGACCCTGCCCAACCCTTTTTGTCTCTTCTTTTTGAGGGAAGTTTATCTGGGTTGTTTGAAGATTTGCAGTTGTATAGTCCTTGCCCACAATGAGTTTAACCCCAACAAAAGATGCATGAAAAAACTAAACTAAACCAAAGACACTCGACACATCACAGGGCAATGCATATAATGGGCAAGTGACGCATTTATATATCAGCTGGGCAATATCTTAAAAATAGGTAAAGCATGGCTATGTTCATGAAAGCAATGTATGCGCTCATCATGAGCTGAAACCTATCAGGGTTTCCCTCTTCACAGCCGATACGGATGCAATCTAGGGTTGCATCCCGGAGGACGCCTGGCCGGCTAAAATTGAAGATTTTAGCTTCCCCTGAGTTTAACATCAACAAAAGATGTATGAATTAGAAAAAAGGAACCTATAAGATAGATTTGAAAGGGCTTAGGGCAAGCCAAGTCAAGCTCTGTTAAGGTGACCCACAATGCATGGCAATTGTTCATGGAAGCAATGTATGACCAGGAGCCGAAGCTACTGACCCTAGGGCCGAAACAGGGTTTCCCCCTTCACAGCCCATAAGGATTCAAGCTAGGGTTGCATCCCGGAGGGAGCCTGGCCGGCTAAAATTGAAGATTTTAGCTTCCCCTGAGTTTCACATCAACAAAAGATGTATGAATTAGAAAAAAAGGAACCTATCAGATAGATTTGAAAGGGCTTAGGGCAAGCTAAGTCAAGCTCTGTTAAGGGGACCCACAATGCATGGCAATTGTTCATGGAAGCAATGTATGACCAGGAGCCGAAGCTACTTGACCCTAGGGCCGAAACAGGGTTTACCACTTCACAGCCCATACGGATTCAGGCTAGGGTTAAAAAATGGGAGTTGTTGCTCCCTTGTTTGGCGTTCAACAATAAGGGATAGAGCAACGTCGATCTGGCGCTGCTCAGTGGCTGCCGGGCTCACGATCAATATTATTGGGCAAAAAGAATTTCCGTTTCGGTTTAATGAAATTTGGAGTGGACTATTAGGCTATTATTATTATTATTATCCCAGAGGGAGCCTGGCCAGCTAAAATTGAAGATTTTAGCCTCCCCTGAGTTTAACATCAACAAAAGATGTATGAATTAGAAAAAAAGGAACCTATAAGATAGATTTGAAAGGGCTTAGGGCAAGCTAAGTCAAGCTCTGTTAAGGGGACCCACAATGCATGGCAATTGTTCATGGAAGCAATGTATGACCAGGAGCCGAAGCAACTTGACCCTAGGGCCGAAACAGGGTTTCCCCCTTCACAGCCCATACGGATTCAAGCTAGGGTTGCATCCCGGAGGGACCCTAGCCTCCCCTGAGTTTAACATCAACAAAAGATGTATGAATTAGAAAAAAAGGAACCCGACTAAAATTGAAGATTTTAGCTTCCCCTGAGTTTAACATCAACAAAAGATGTATGAATTAGAAAAAAAAGGAACCTATAAGATAGATTTGAAAGGGCTTAGGGCAAACCAAGTCAAGCTCTGTTAAGGGGACCCACAATGCATGGCAATTGTTCATGGAAGCAATGTATGACCAGGAGCCGAAGCTACTTGACCCTAGGGCTGAAACAGGGTTTCCCCCTTCACAGCCCATACGGATTCAAGCTAGGGTTGCATCCCGGAGGGAGCCTGGCCGGCTAAAATTGAAGATTTTAGCCTCCCCTGAGTTTAACATGAATTAGAAAAAAAGGAACCTATAAGATAGATTTGAAAGGGCTTAGGGCAAGCCAAGTCAAGCTCTGTTAAGGGGACCCACAAAAAAAGCCAGTGTGGCCTATTTTCTATCCATCTTTTCTATCTTGTGATTGTTAAAACTGACCCTGCCCAACCCTTTTTGTCTCTTCTTTTTGAGGGAATTTTATCTGGGTGGTTTGAAGAGTTGCAGTTGTATAGCCCCTGCCCCCCGTGAGCTTAACCCAAACATAAGGTGCATGAAAAAACTAAACTAAACCAAAGACATTTGACACATCACAGGGCAATGCATAATAGGCAAGTGACGCATTTATATATCAGCTGGGCAATATCTTAAAAATAGGTAAAGCATGGCTATGTTCATGAAAGCAATGTATGCGCTCATCATGAGCTGAAACCTATCAGGGTTTCCCTCTTCACAGCCCATAAGGATTCAAGCTAGGGTTGCATCCCGGAGGGAGCCTGGCCGTCTAAAATTGAAGATTTTAGCTTCCCCTGAGTTTAACATCAACAAAAGATGTATGAATAAGAAAAAAAGGAACCTATAAGATAGATTTGAAAGGGCTTAGGGCAAGCCAAGTCAAGCTCTGTTAAGGGGACCCACAATGCATGGCAATTGTTCATGGAAGCAATGTATGACCAGGAGCCGAAGCTACTTGACCCTAGGGCCGAAACAGGGTTTCCCCCTTCACAGCCCATACGGATTCAAGCTAGGGTTGCAACCCGGAGGGACCCTAGCCTCCCCTGAGTTTAACATCAACAAAAGATGTATGAATTAGAAAAAAAAGGAACCTATAAGATAGATTTGAAAGGGCTTAGGGCAAGCCAAGTCAAGCTCTGTTAAGGGGACCCACAATGCATGGCAATTGTTCATGGAAGCAATGTATGACCAGGAGCCGAAGCTACTTGACCCTAGGGCTGAAACAGGGTTTCCCCCTTCACAGCCCATACGGATTCAAGCTAGGGTTGCATCCCGGAGGGAGCCTGGCCGGCTAAAATTGAAGATTTTAGCCTCCCCTGAGTTTAACATGAATTAGAAAAAAAGGAACCTATAAGATAGATTTGAAAGGGCTTAGGGCAAGCCAAGTCAAGCTCTGTTAAGGGGACCCACAAAAAAAAGCCAGTGTGGCCTATTTTCTATCCATCTTTTCTATCTTGTGATTGTTAAAACTGACCCTGCCCAACCCTTTTTGTCTCTTCTTTTTGAGGGAATTTTATCTGGGTGGTTTGAAGAGTTGCAGTTGTATAGCCCCTGCCCCCCGTGAGCTTAACCCAAACATAAGGTGCATGAAAAAACTAAACTAAACCAAAGACATTTGACACATCACAGGGCAATGCATAATAGGCAAGTGACGCATTTATATATCAGCTGGGCAATATCTTAAAAATAGGTAAAGCATGGCTATGTTCATGAAAGCAATGTATGCGCTCATCATGAGCTGAAACCTATCAGGGTTTCCCTCTTCACAGCCCATAAGGATTCAAGCTAGGGTTGCATCCCAGAGGGAGCCTGGCCGTCTAAAATTGAAGATTTTAGCTTCCCCTGAGTTTAACATCAACAAAAGATGTATGAATTAGACAAAAAGGAACCTATAAGATAGATTTGAAAGGGCTTAGGGCAAGCTAAGTCAAGCTCTGTTAAGGTGACCCACAATGCATGGCAATTGTTCATGGAAGCAATGTATGACCAGGAGCCGAAGCTACTTGACCCTAGGGCCAAAACAGGGTTTCCCCCTTCACAGCCCATACGGATTCAAGCTAGGGTTGCATCCCGGAGGGACCCTAGCCTCCCCTGAGTTTAACATCAACAAAAGATGTATGAATTAGAAAAAAAGGAACCCGACTAAAATTGAAGATTTTAGCTTCCCCTGAGTTTAACATCAACAAAAGATGTATGAATTAGAAAAAAAGGAACCTATAAGATAGATTTGAAAGGGCTTAGGGCAAGCTAAGTCCAGCCCTGTTAAGGTGACCCACAATGCATGGCAATTGTTCATGGAAGCAATGTATGACCAGGAGCTGAAGCTACTTGACCCTAGGGCTGAAACAGGGTTTCCCCCTTCACAGCCCATACGGATTCAAGCTAGGGTTGCATCCCGGAGGGAGCCTGGCCGGCTAAAAAAGATTTTAGCCTCCCCTGAGTTTAACATGAATTAGAAAAAAAGGAACCTATAAGATAGATTTGAAAGGGCTTAGGGCAAGCCAAGTCAAGCTCTGTTAAGGGGACCCACAAAAAAAGCCAGTGTGGCCTATTTTCTATCCATCTTTTCTATCTTGTGATTGTTAAAACTGACCCTGCCCAACCCTTTTTGTCTCTTCTTTTTGAGGGAATTTTATCTGGGTTGTTTGAAGATTTGCAGTTGTATAGTCCTTGCCCACAATGAGTTTAACCCCAACAAAAGATGCATGAAAAAACTAAACTAAACCAAAGACACTCGACACATCACAGGGCAATGCATATAATGGGCAAGTGACGCATTTATATATCAGCTGGGCAATATCTTAAAAATAGGTAAAGCATGGCTATGTTCATGAAAGCAATGTATGCGCTCATCATGAGCTGAAACCTATCAGGGTTTCCCTCTTCACAGCCGATACGGATGCAATCTATGGTTGCATCCCGGAGGACGCCTGGCCGGCTAAAATTGAAGATTTTAGCTTCCCCTGAGTTTAACATCAACAAAAGATGTATGAATTAGAAAAAAAAGGAACCTATAAGATAGATTTGAAAGGGCTTAGGGCAAGCCAAGTCAAGCTCTGTTAAGGGGACCCACAATGCATGGCAATTGTTCATGGAAGCAATGTATGACCAGGAGCCGAAGCTACTTGACCCTAGGGCTGAAACAGGGTTTCCCCCTTCACAGCCCATACGGATTCAAGCTAGGGTTGCATCCCGGAGGGAGCCTGGCCGGCTAAAATTGAAGATTTTAGCCTCCCCTGAGTTTAACATGAATTAGAAAAAAAGGAACCTATAAGATAGATTTGAAAGGGCTTAGGGCAAGCCAAGTCAAGCTCTGTTAAGGGGACCCACAAAAAAAGCCAGTGTGGCCTATTTTCTATCCATCTTTTCTATCTTGTGATTGTTAAAACTGACCCTGCCCAACCCTTTTTGTCTCTTCTTTTTGAGGGAATTTTATCTGGGTGGTTTGAAGAGTTGCAGTTGTATAGCCCCTGCCCCCCGTGAGCTTAACCCAAACATAAGGTGCATGAAAAAACTAAACTAAACCAAAGACATTTGACACATCACAGGGCAATGCATAATAGGCAAGTGACGCATTTATATATCAGCTGGGCAATATCTTAAAAATAGGTAAAGCATGGCTATGTTCATGAAAGCAATGTATGCGCTCATCATGAGCTGAAACCTATCAGGGTTTCCCTCTTCACAGCCCATAAGGATTCAAGCTAGGGTTGCATCCCGGAGGGAGCCTGGCCGTCTAAAATTGAAGATTTTAGCTTCCCCTGAGTTTAACATCAACAAAAGATGTATGAATAAGAAAAAAAGGAACCTATAAGATAGATTTGAAAGGGCTTAGGGCAAGCCAAGTCAAGCTCTGTTAAGGGGACCCACAATGCATGGCAATTGTTCATGGAAGCAATGTATGACCAGGAGCCGAAGCTACTTGACCCTAGGGCCGAAACAGGGTTTCCCCCTTCACAGCCCATACGGATTCAAGCTAGGGTTGCAACCCGGAGGGACCCTAGCCTCCCCTGAGTTTAACATCAACAAAAGATGTATGAATTAGAAAAAAAAAGGAACCTATAAGATAGATTTGAAAGGGCTTAGGGCAAGCCAAGTCAAGCTCTGTTAAGGGGACCCACAATGCATGGCAATTGTTCATGGAAGCAATGTATGACCAGGAGCCGAAGCTACTTGACCCTAGGGCTGAAACAGGGTTTCCCCCTTCACAGCCCATACGGATTCAAGCTAGGGTTGCATCCCGGAGGGAGCCTGGCCGGCTAAAATTGAAGATTTTAGCCTCCCCTGAGTTTAACATGAATTAGAAAAAAAGGAACCTATAAGATAGATTTGAAAGGGCTTAGGGCAAGCCAAGTCAAGCTCTGTTAAGGGGACCCACAAAAAAAAGCCAGTGTGGCCTATTTTCTATCCATCTTTTCTATCTTGTGATTGTTAAAACTGACCCTGCCCAACCCTTTTTGTCTCTTCTTTTTGAGGGAATTTTATCTGGGTGGTTTGAAGAGTTGCAGTTGTATAGCCCCTGCCCCCCGTGAGCTTAACCCAAACATAAGGTGCATGAAAAAACTAAACTAAACCAAAGACATTTGACACATCACAGGGCAATGCATAATAGGCAAGTGACGCATTTATATATCAGCTGGGCAATATCTTAAAAATAGGTAAAGCATGGCTATGTTCATGAAAGCAATGTATGCGCTCATCATGAGCTGAAACCTATCAGGGTTTCCCTCTTCACAGCCCATAAGGATTCAAGCTAGGGTTGCATCCCAGAGGGAGCCTGGCCGTCTAAAATTGAAGATTTTAGCTTCCCCTGAGTTTAACATCAACAAAAGATGTATGAATTAGACAAAAAGGAACCTATAAGATAGATTTGAAAGGGCTTAGGGCAAGCTAAGTCAAGCTCTGTTAAGGTGACCCACAATGCATGGCAATTGTTCATGGAAGCAATGTATGACCAGGAGCCGAAGCTACTTGACCCTAGGGCCAAAACAGGGTTTCCCCCTTCACAGCCCATACGGATTCAAGCTAGGGTTGCATCCCGGAGGGACCCTAGCCTCCCCTGAGTTTAACATCAACAAAAGATGTATGAATTAGAAAAAAAGGAACCCGACTAAAATTGAAGATTTTAGCTTCCCCTGAGTTTAACATCAACAAAAGATGTATGAATTAGAAAAAAAGGAACCTATAAGATAGATTTGAAAGGGCTTAGGGCAAGCTAAGTCCAGCCCTGTTAAGGTGACCCACAATGCATGGCAATTGTTCATGGAAGCAATGTATGACCAGGAGCTGAAGCTACTTGACCCTAGGGCTGAAACAGGGTTTCCCCCTTCACAGCCCATACGGATTCAAGCTAGGGTTGCATCCCGGAGGGAGCCTGGCCGGCTAAAATTGAAGATTTTAGCCTCCCCTGAGTTTAACATGAATTAGAAAAAAAGGAACCTATAAGATAGATTTGAAAGGGCTTAGGGCAAGCCAAGTCAAGCTCTGTTAAGGGGACCCACAAAAAAAGCCAGTGTGGCCTATTTTCTATCCATCTTTTCTATCTTGTGATTGTTAAAACTGACCCTGCCCAACCCTTTTTGTCTCTTCTTTTTGAGGGAATTTTATCTGGGTTGTTTGAAGATTTGCAGTTGTATAGTCCTTGCCCACAATGAGTTTAACCCCAACAAAAGATGCATGAAAAAACTAAACTAAACCAAAGACACTCGACACATCACAGGGCAATGCATATAATGGGCAAGTGACGCATTTATATATCAGCTGGGCAATATCTTAAAAATAGGTAAAGCATGGCTATGTTCATGAAAGCAATGTATGCGCTCATCATGAGCTGAAACCTATCAGGGTTTCCCTCTTCACAGCCGATACGGATGCAATCTAGGGTTGCATCCCGGAGGACGCCTGGCCGGCTAAAATTGAAGATTTTAGCTTCCCCTGAGTTTAACATCAACAAAAGATGTATGAATTAGAAAAAAGGAACCTATAAGATAGATTTGAAAGGGCTTAGGGCAAGCCAAGTCAAGCTCTGTTAAGGTGACCCACAATGCATGGCAATTGTTCATGGAAGCAATGTATGACCAGGAGCCGAAGCTACTTGACCCTAGGGCCGAAACAGGGTTTCCCCCTTCACAGCCCATACGGATTCGAGCTAGGGTTGCATCCCGGAGGGACCCTAGCCTCCCCTGAGTTTAACATCAACAAAAGATGTATGAATTAGAAAAAAAGGAACCTATAAGATAGATTTGAAAGGGCTTAGGGCAAGCTAAGTCCAGCCCTGTTAAGGTGACCCACAATGCATGGCAATTGTTCATGGAAGCAATGTATGACCAGGAGCCGAAGCTACTTGACCCTAGGGCTGAAACAGGGTTTCCCCCTTCACAGCCCATACGGATTCAAGCTAGGGTTGCATCCCGGAGGGAGCCTGGCCGGCTAAAATTGAAGATTTTAGCCTCCCCTGAGTTTAACATGAATTAGAAAAAAAGGAACCTATAAGATAGATTTGAAAAGGCTTAGGGCAAGCCAAGTCAAGCTCTGTTAAGGGGACCCACAAAAAAAGCCAGTGTGGCCTATTTTCTATCCATCTTTTCTATCTTGTGATTGTTAAAACTGACCCTGCCCAACCCTTTTTGTCTCTTCTTTTTGAGGGAATTTTATCTGGGTTGTTTGAAGATTTGCAGTTGTATAGTCCTTGCCCACAATGAGTTTAACCCCAACAAAAGATGCATGAAAAAACTAAACTAAACCAAAGACACTCGACACATCACAGGGCAATGCATATAATGGGCAAGTGACGCATTTATATATCAGCTGGGCAATATCTTAAAAATAGGTAAAGCATGGCTATGTTCATGAAAGCAATGTATGCGCTCATCATGAGCTGAAACCTATCAGGGTTTCCCTCTTCACAGCCGATACGGATGCAATCTAGGGTTGCATCCCGGAGGACGCCTGGCCGGCTAAAATTGAAGATTTTAGCTTCCCCTGAGTTTAACATCAACAAAAGATGTATGAATTAGAAAAAAGGAACCGATAAGATAGATTTGAAAGGGCTTAGGGCAAGCCAAGTCAAGCTCTGTTAAGGTGACCCACAATGCATGGCAATTGTTCATGGAAGCAATGTATGACCAGGAGCCGAAGCTACTTGACCCTAGGGCCGAAACAGGGTTTCCCCCTTCACAGCCCATAAGGATTCAAGCTAGGGTTGCATCCCGGAGGGAGCCTGGCCGGCTAAAATTGAAGATTTTAGCTTCCCCTGAGTTTCACATCAACAAAAGATGTATGAATTAGAAAAAAAGGAACCTATCAGATAGATTTGAAAGGGCTTAGGGCAAGCTAAGTCAAGCTCTGTTAAGGGGACCCACAATGCATGGCAATTGTTCATGGAAGCAATGTATGACCAGGAGCCGAAGCTACTTGACCCTAGGGCCGAAACAGGGTTTCCCCCTTCACAGCCCATAAGGATTCAAGCTAGGGTTGCATCCCGGAGGGAGCCTGGCCGGCTAAAATTGAAGATTTTAGCTTCCCCTGAGTTTCACATCAACAAAAGATGTATGAATTAGAAAAAAAGGAACCTATTAGATAGATTTGAAAGGGCTTAGGGCAAGCCAAGTCAAGCTCTGTTAAGGGGACCCACAATGCATGGCAATTGTTCATGGAAGCAATGTATGACCAGGAGCCGAAGCTACTTGACCCTAGGGCTGAAACAGGGTTTCCCCCTTCACAGCCCATACGGATTCAAGCTAGGGTTGCATCCCGGAGGGAGCCTGGCCGGCTAAAATTGAAGATTTTAGCCTCCCCTGAGTTTAACATGAATTAGAAAAAAAGGAACCTATAAGATAGATTTGAAAGGGCTTAGGGCAAGCCAAGTCAAGCTCTGTTAAGGGGACCCACAAAAAAAGCCAGTGTGGCCTATTTTCTATCCATCTTTTCTATCTTGTGATTGTTAAAACTGACCCTGCCCAACCCTTTTTGTCTCTTCTTTTTGAGGGAATTTTATTTGGGTGGTTTGAAGAGTTGCAGTTGTATAGCCCCTGCCCCCCGTGAGCTTAACCCAAACATAAGGTGCATGAAAAAACTAAACTAAACCAAAGACATTTGACACATCACAGGGCAATGCATAATAGGCAAGTGACGCATTTATATATCAGCTGGGCAATATCTTAAAAATAGGTAAAGCATGGCTATGTTCATGAAAGCAATGTATGCGCTCATCATGAGCTGAGTTTAACATCAACAAAAGATGTATGAATTAGAAAAAAAGGAACCTATAAGATAGATTTGAAAGGGCTTAGGGCAAGCTAAGTCCAGCCCTGTTAAGGTGACCCACAATGCATGGCAATTGTTCATGGAAGCAATGTATGACCAGGAGCCGAAGCTACTTGACCCTAGGGCTGAAACAGGGTTTCCCCCTTCACAGCCCATACGGATTCAAGCTAGGGTTGCATCCCGGAGGGAGCCTGGCCGGCTAAAATTGAAGATTTTAGCCTCCCCTGAGTTTAACATGAATTAGAAAAAAAGGAACCTATAAGATAGATTTGAAAAGGCTTAGGGCAAGCCAAGTCAAGCTCTGTTAAGGGGACCCACAAAAAAAGCCAGTGTGGCCTATTTTCTATCCATCTTTTCTATCTTGTGATTGTTAAAACTGACCCTGCCCAACCCTTTTTGTCTCTTCTTTTTGAGGGAATTTTATCTGGGTTGTTTGAAGATTTGCAGTTGTATAGTCCTTGCCCACAATGAGTTTAACCCCAACAAAAGATGCATGAAAAAACTAAACTAAACCAAAGACACTCGACACATCACAGGGCAATGCATATAATGGGCAAGTGACGCATTTATATATCAGCTGGGCAATATCTTAAAAATAGGTAAAGCATGGCTATGTTCATGAAAGCAATGTATGCGCTCATCATGAGCTGAAACCTATCAGGGTTTCCCTCTTCACAGCCGATACGGATGCAATCTAGGGTTGCATCCCGGAGGACGCCTGGCCGGCTAAAATTGAAGATTTTAGCTTCCCCTGAGTTTAACATCAACAAAAGATGTATGAATTAGAAAAAAAGGAACCGATAAGATAGATTTGAAAGGGCTTAGGGCAAGCCAAGTCAAGCTCTGTTAAGGTGACCCACAATGCATGGCAATTGTTCATGGAAGCAATGTATGACCAGGAGCCGAAGCTACTTGACCCTAGGGCCGAAACAGGGTTTCCCCCTTCACAGCCCATAAGGATTCAAGCTAGGGTTGCATCCCGGAGGGAGCCTGGCCGGCTAAAATTGAAGATTTTAGCTTCCCCTGAGTTTCACATCAACAAAAGATGTATGAATTAGAAAAAAAGGAACCTATCAGATAGATTTGAAAGGGCTTAGGGCAAGCTAAGTCAAGCTCTGTTAAGGGGACCCACAATGCATGGCAATTGTTCATGGAAGCAATGTATGACCAGGAGCCGAAGCTACTTGACCCTAGGGCCGAAACAGGGTTTACCACTTCACAGCCCATACGGATTCAGGCTAGGGTTAAAAAATGGGAGTTGCTGCTCCCTTGTTTGGCGTTCAACAATAAGGGATAGAGCAACGTCGATCTGGCGCTGCTCAGTGGCTGCCGGGCTCACGATCAATATTATTGGGCAAAAAGAATTTCCGTTTCGGTTTAATGAAATTTGGAGTGGACTATTAGGCTATTATTATTATTATTATCCCAGAGGGAGCCTGGCCAGCTAAAATTGAAGATTTTAGCCTCCCCTGAGTTTAACATCAACAAAAGATGTATGAATTAGAAAAAAAGGAACCTATAAGATAGATTTGAAAGGGCTTAGGGCAAGCTAAGTTAAGCTCTGTTAAGGGGACCCACAATGCATGGCAATTGTTCATGGAAGCAATGTATGACCAGGAGCCGAAGCTACTTGACCCTAGGGCCGAAACAGGGTTCACCACTTCACAGCCCATACGGATTCAAGCTAGGGTTGCATCCCGGAGGGAGCCTGGCTGGCTAAAATTGAAGATTTTAGCTTCCCCTGAGTTTAACATCAACAAAAGATGTATGAATTAGAAAGAAAGGAACCTATAAGATAGATTTGAAAGGGCTTAAGGCATGCTAAGTCAAGCCCTGTTAAGGTGACCCACAATGCATGGCAATTGTTCATGGAAGCAATGTATGACCAGGAGCCGAAGCTACTTGACCCTAGTGCTGAAACAGGGTTTCCCCCTTCACAGCCCATAAGGATTCAAGCTAGGGTTGCATCCCGGAGGGACCCTAGCCTCCCCTGAGTTTAACATCAACAAAAGATGTATGAATTAGAAAAAAAAGGAACCTATAAGATAGATTTGAAAGGGCTTAGGGCAAGCCAAGTCAAGCTCTGTTAAGGGGACCCACAATGCATGGCAATTGTTCATGGAAGCAATGTATGACCAGGAGCCGAAGCTACTTGACCCTAGGGCTGAAACAGGGTTTCCCCCTTCACAGCCCATACGGATTCAAGCTAGGGTTGCATCCCGGAGGGAGCCTGGCCGGCTAAAATTGAAGATTTTAGCTTCCCCTGAGTTTCACATCAACAAAAGATGTATGAATTAGAAAAAAAGGAACCTATTAGATAGATTTGAAAGGGCTTAGGGCAAGCCAAGTCAAGCTCTGTTAAGGGGACCCACAATGCATGGCAATTGTTCATGGAAGCAATGTATGACCAGGAGCCGAAGCTACTTGACCCTAGGGCTGAAACAGGGTTTCCCCCTTCACAGCCCATACGGATTCAAGCTAGGGTTGCATCCCGGAGGGAGCCTGGCCGGCTAAAATTGAAGATTTTAGCCTCCCCTGAGTTTAACATGAATTAGAAAAAAAGGAACCTATAAGATAGATTTGAAAGGGCTTAGGGCAAGCCAAGTCAAGCTCTGTTAAGGGGACCCACAAAAAAAGCCAGTGTGGCCTATTTTCTATCCATCTTTTCTATCTTGTGATTGTTAAAACTGACCCTGCCCAACCCTTTTTGTCTCTTCTTTTTGAGGGAATTTTATTTGGGTGGTTTGAAGAGTTGCAGTTGTATAGCCCCTGCCCCCCGTGAGCTTAACCCAAACATAAGGTGCATGAAAAAACTAAACTAAACCAAAGACATTTGACACATCACAGGGCAATGCATAATAGGCAAGTGACGCATTTATATATCAGCTGGGCAATATCTTAAAAATAGGTAAAGCATGGCTATGTTCATGAAAGCAATGTATGCGCTCATCATGAGCTGAGTTTAACATCAACAAAAGATGTATGAATTAGAAAAAAAGGAACCTATAAGATAGATTTGAAAGGGCTTAGGGCAAGCTAAGTCCAGCCCTGTTAAGGTGACCCACAATGCATGGCAATTGTTCATGGAAGCAATGTATGACCAGGAGCCGAAGCTACTTGACCCTAGGGCTGAAACAGGGTTTCCCCCTTCACAGCCCATACGGATTCAAGCTAGGGTTGCATCCCGGAGGGAGCCTGGCCGGCTAAAATTGAAGATTTTAGCCTCCCCTGAGTTTAACATGAATTAGAAAAAAAGGAACCTATAAGATAGATTTGAAAAGGCTTAGGGCAAGCCAAGTCAAGCTCTGTTAAGGGGACCCACAAAAAAAGCCAGTGTGGCCTATTTTCTATCCATCTTTTCTATCTTGTGATTGTTAAAACTGACCCTGCCCAACCCTTTTTGTCTCTTCTTTTTGAGGGAATTTTATCTGGGTTGTTTGAAGATTTGCAGTTGTATAGTCCTTGCCCACAATGAGTTTAACCCCAACAAAAGATGCATGAAAAAACTAAACTAAACCAAAGACACTCGACACATCACAGGGCAATGCATATAATGGGCAAGTGACGCATTTATATATCAGCTGGGCAATATCTTAAAAATAGGTAAAGCATGGCTATGTTCATGAAAGCAATGTATGCGCTCATCATGAGCTGAAACCTATCAGGGTTTCCCTCTTCACAGCCGATACGGATGCAATCTAGGGTTGCATCCCGGAGGACGCCTGGCCGGCTAAAATTGAAGATTTTAGCTTCCCCTGAGTTTAACATCAACAAAAGATGTATGAATTAGAAAAAAAGGAACCGATAAGATAGATTTGAAAGGGCTTAGGGCAAGCCAAGTCAAGCTCTGTTAAGGTGACCCACAATGCATGGCAATTGTTCATGGAAGCAATGTATGACCAGGAGCCGAAGCTACTTGACCCTAGGGCCGAAACAGGGTTTCCCCCTTCACAGCCCATAAGGATTCAAGCTAGGGTTGCATCCCGGAGGGAGCCTGGCCGGCTAAAATTGAAGATTTTAGCTTCCCCTGAGTTTCACATCAACAAAAGATGTATGAATTAGAAAAAAAGGAACCTATCAGATAGATTTGAAAGGGCTTAGGGCAAGCTAAGTCAAGCTCTGTTAAGGGGACCCACAATGCATGGCAATTGTTCATGGAAGCAATGTATGACCAGGAGCCGAAGCTACTTGACCCTAGGGCCGAAACAGGGTTTACCACTTCACAGCCCATACGGATTCAGGCTAGGGTTAAAAAATGGGAGTTGCTGCTCCCTTGTTTGGCGTTCAACAATAAGGGATAGAGCAACGTCGATCTGGCGCTGCTCAGTGGCTGCCGGGCTCACGATCAATATTATTGGGCAAAAAGAATTTCCGTTTCGGTTTAATGAAATTTGGAGTGGACTATTAGGCTATTATTATTATTATTATCCCAGAGGGAGCCTGGCCAGCTAAAATTGAAGATTTTAGCCTCCCCTGAGTTTAACATCAACAAAAGATGTATGAATTAGAAAAAAAGGAACCTATAAGATAGATTTGAAAGGGCTTAGGGCAAGCTAAGTCAAGCTCTGTTAAGGGGACCCACAATGCATGGCAATTGTTCATGGAAGCAATGTATGACCAGGAGCCGAAGCTACTTGACCCTAGGGCCGAAACAGGGTTCACCACTTCACAGCCCATACGGATTCAAGCTAGGGTTGCATCCCGGAGGGAGCCTGGCTGGCTAAAATTGAAGATTTTAGCTTCCCCTGAGTTTAACATCAACAAAAGATGTATGAATTAGAAAGAAAGGAACCTATAAGATAGATTTGAAAGGGCTTAAGGCATGCTAAGTCAAGCCCTGTTAAGGTGACCCACAATGCATGGCAATTGTTCATGGAAGCAATGTATGACCAGGAGCCGAAGCTACTTGACCCTAGTGCTGAAACAGGGTTTCCCCCTTCACAGCCCATAAGGATTCAAGCTAGGGTTGCATCCCGGAGGGACCCTAGCCTCCCCTGAGTTTAACATCAACAAAAGATGTATGAATTAGAAAAAAAAGGAACCTATAAGATAGATTTGAAAGGGCTTAGGGCAAGCCAAGTCAAGCTCTGTTAAGGGGACCCACAATGCATGGCAATTGTTCATGGAAGCAATGTATGACCAGGAGCCGAAGCTACTTGACCCTAGGGCTGAAACAGGGTTTCCCCCTTCACAGCCCATACGGATTCAAGCTAGGGTTGCATCCCGGAGGGAGCCTGGCCGGCTAAAATTGAAGATTTTAGCCTCCCCTGAGTTTAACATGAATTAGAAAAAAAGGAACCTATAAGATAGATTTGAAAGGGCTTAGGGCAAGCCAAGTCAAGCTCTGTTAAGGGGACCCACAAAAAAAGCCAGTGTGGCCTATTTTCTATCCATCTTTTCTATCTTGTGATTGTTAAAACTGACCCTGCCCAACCCTTTTTGTCTCTTCTTTTTGAGGGAATTTTATCTGGGTGGTTTGAAGAGTTGCAGTTGTATAGCCCCTGCCCCCCGTGAGCTTAACCCAAACATAAGGTGCATGAAAAAACTAAACTAAACCAAAGACATTTGACACATCACAGGGCAATGCATAATAGGCAAGTGACGCATTTATATATCAGCTGGGCAATATCTTAAAAATAGGTAAAGCATGGCTATGTTCATGAAAGCAATGTATGCGCTCATCATGAGCTGAAACCTATCAGGGTTTCCCTCTTCACAGCCCATAAGGATTCAAGCTAGGGTTGCATCCCGGAGGGAGCCTGGCCGTTTAAAATTGAAGATTTTAGCTTCCCCTGAGTTTAACATCAACAAAAGATGTATGAATAAGAAAAAAAGGAACCTATAAGATAGATTTGAAAGGGCTTAGGGCAAGCCAAGTCAAGCTCTGTTAAGGGGACCCACAATGCATGGCAATTGTTCATGGAAGCAATGTATGACCAGGAGCCGAAGCTACTTGACCCTAGGGCTGAAACAGGGTTTCCCCCTTCACAGCCCATACGGATTCAAGCTAGGGTTGCATCCCGGAGGGAGCCTGGCCGGCTAAAATTGAAGATTTTAGCCTCCCCTGAGTTTAACATGAATTAGAAAAAAAGGAACCTATAAGATAGATTTGAAAGGGCTTAGGGCAAGCCAAGTCAAGCTCTGTTAAGGGGACCCACAAAAAAAGCCAGTGTGGCCTATTTTCTATCCATCTTTTCTATCTTGTGATTGTTAAAACTGACCCTGCCCAACCCTTTTTGTCTCTTCTTTTTGAGGGAATTTTATCTGGGTGGTTTGAAGAGTTGCAGTTGTATAGCCCCTGCCCCCCGTGAGCTTAACCCAAACATAAGGTGCATGAAAAAACTAAACTAAACCAAAGACATTTGACACATCACAGGGCAATGCATAATAGGCAAGTGACGCATTTATATATCAGCTGGGCAATATCTTAAAAATAGGTAAAGCATGGCTATGTTCATGAAAGCAATGTATGCGCTCATCATGAGCTGAAACCTATCAGGGTTTCCCTCTTCACAGCCCATAAGGATTCAAGCTAGGGTTGCATCCCGGAGGGAGCCTGGCCGTTTAAAATTGAAGATTTTAGCTTCCCCTGAGTTTAACATCAACAAAAGATGTATGAATAAGAAAAAAAGGAACCTATAAGATAGATTTGAAAGGGCTTAGGGCAAGCCAAGTCAAGCTCTGTTAAGGGGACCCACAATGCATGGCAATTGTTCATGGAAGCAATGTATGACCAGGAGCCGAAGCTACTTGACCCTAGGGCCGAAACAGGGTTTCCCCCTTCACAGCCCATACGGATTCAAGCTAGGGTTGCAACCCGGAGGGACCCTAGCCTCCCCTGAGTTTAACATCAACAAAAGATGTATGAATTAGAAAAAAAAGGAACCTATAAGATAGATTTGAAAGGGCTTAGGGCAAGCCAAGTCAAGCTCTGTTAAGGGGACCCACAATGCATGGCAATTGTTCATGGAAGCAATGTATGACCAGGAGCCGAAGCTACTTGACCCTAGGGCTGAAACAGGGTTTCCCCCTTCACAGCCCATACGGATTCAAGCTAGGGTTGCATCCCGGAGGGAGCCTGGCCGGCTAAAATTGAAGATTTTAGCCTCCCCTGAGTTTAACATGAATTAGAAAAAAAGGAACCTATAAGATAGATTTGAAAGGGCTTAGGGCAAGCCAAGTCAAGCTCTGTTAAGGGGACCCACAAAAAAAGCCAGTGTGGCCTATTTTCTATCCATCTTTTCTATCTTGTGATTGTTAAAACTGACCCTGCCCAACCCTTTTTGTCTCTTCTTTTTGAGGGAATTTTATTTGGGTGGTTTGAAGAGTTGCAGTTGTATAGCCCCTGCCCCCCGTGAGCTTAACCCAAACATAAGGTGCATGAAAAAACTAAACTAAACCAAAGACATTTGACACATCACAGGGCAATGCATAATAGGCAAGTGACGCATTTATATATCAGCTGGGCAATATCTTAAAAATAGGTAAAGCATGGCTATGTTCATGAAAGCAATGTATGCGCTCATCATGAGCTGAAACCTATCAGGGTTTCCCTCTTCACAGCCCATAAGGATTCAAGCTAGGGTTGCATCCCGGAGGGAGCCTGGCCGTCTAAAATTGAAGATTTTAGCTTCCCCTGAGTTTAACATCAACAAAAGATGTATGAATTAGACAAAAAGGAACCTATAAGATAGATTTGAAAGGGCTTAGGGCAAGCCAAGTCAAGCTCTGTTAAGGTGACCCACAATGCATGGCAATTGTTCATGGAAGCAATGTATGACCAGGAGCCGAAGCTACTTGACCCTAGGGCCAAAACAGGGTTTCCCCCTTCACAGCCCATACGGATTCAAGCTAGGGTTGCATCCCGGAGGGACCCTAGCCTCCCCTGAGTTTAACATCAACAAAAGATGTATGAATTAGAAAAACAGGAACCCGACTAAAATTGAAGATTTTAGCTTCCCCTGAGTTTAACATCAACAAAAGATGTATGAATTAGAAAAAAAGGAACCTATAAGATAGATTTGAAAGGGCTTAGGGCAAGCTAAGTCCAGCCCTGTTAAGGTGACCCACAATGCATGGCAATTGTTCATGGAAGCAATGTATGACCAGGAGCTGAAGCTACTTGACCCTAGGGCTGAAACAGGGTTTCCCCCTTCACAGCCCATACGGATTCAAGCTAGGGTTGCATCCCGGAGGGAGCCTGGCCGGCTAAAATTGAAGATTTTAGCCTCCCCTGAGTTTAACATGAATTAGAAAAAAAGGAACCTATAAGATAGATTTGAAAGGGCTTAGGGCAAGCCAAGTCAAGCTCTGTTAAGGGGACCCACAAAAAAAGCCAGTGTGGCCTATTTTCTATCCATCTTTTCTATCTTGTGATTGTTAAAACTGACCCTGCCCAACCCTTTTTGTCTCTTCTTTTTGAGGGAATTTTATCTGGGTTGTTTGAAGATTTGCAGTTGTATAGTCCTTGCCCACAATGAGTTTAACCCCAACAAAAGATGCATGAAAAAACTAAACTAAACCAAAGACACTCGACACATCACAGGGCAATGCATATAATGGGCAAGTGACGCATTTATATATCAGCTGGGCAATATCTTAAAAATAGGTAAAGCATGGCTATGTTCATGAAAGCAATGTATGCGCTCATCATGAGCTGAAACCTATCAGGGTTTCCCTCTTCACAGCCGATACGGATGCAATCTAGGGTTGCATCCCGGAGGACGCCTGGCCGGCTAAAATTGAAGATTTTAGCTTCCCCTGAGTTTAACATCAACAAAAGATGTATGAATTAGAAAAAAGGAACCTATAAGATAGATTTGAAAGGGCTTAGGGCAAGCCAAGTCAAGCTCTGTTAAGGTGACCCACAATGCATGGCAATTGTTCATGGAAGCAATGTATGACCAGGAGCCGAAGCTACTTGACCCTAGGGCCGAAACAGGGTTTCCCCCTTCACAGCCCATAAGGATTCAAGCTAGGGTTGCATCCCGGAGGGAGCCTGGCCGGCTAAAATTGAAGATTTTAGCTTCCCCTGAGTTTCACATCAACAAAAGATGTATGAATTAGAATAAAAGGAACCTATTAGATAGATTTGAAAGGGCTTAGGGCAAGCTAAGTCAAGCTCTGTTAAGGGGACCCACAATGCATGGCAATTGTTCATGGAAGCAATGTATGACCAGGAGCCGAAGCTACTTGACCCTAGGGCCGAAACAGGGTTTCCCCCTTCACAGCCCATAAGGATTCAAGCTAGGGTTGCATCCCGGAGGGAGCCTGGCCGGCTAAAATTGAAGATTTTAGCTTCCCCTGAGTTTCACATCAACAAAAGATGTATGAATTAGAAAAAAAGGAACCTATCAGATAGATTTGAAAGGGCTTAGGGCAAGCTAAGTCAAGCTCTGTTAAGGGGACCCACAATGCATGGCAATTGTTCATGGAAGCAATGTATGACCAGGAGCCGAAGCTACTTGACCCTAGGGCCGAAACAGGGTTCACCACTTCACAGCCCATACGGATTCAAGCTAGGGTTGCATCCCGAAGGGAGCCTGGCTGGCTAAAATTGAAGATTTTAGCTTCCCCTGAGTTTAACATCAACAAAAGATGTATGAATTAGAAAGAAAGGAACCTATAAGATAGATTTGAAAGGGCTTAAGGCAAGCTAAGTCAAGCCCTGTTAAGGTGACCCACAATGCATGGCAATTGTTCATGGAAGCATTGTATGACCAGGAGCCGAAGCTACTTGACCCTAGTGCTGAAACAGGGTTTCCCCCTTCACAGCCCATAAGGATTCAAGCTAGGGTTGCATCCCGGAGGGAGCCTGGCCGTCTAAAATTGAAGATTTTAGCTTCCCCTGAGTTTAACATCAACAAAAGATGTATGAATAAGAAAAAAAGGAACCTATAAGATAGATTTGAAAGGGCTTAGGGCAAGCCAAGTCAAGCTCTGTTAAGGGGACCCACAATGCATGGCAATTGTTCATGGAAGCAATGTATGACCAGGAGCCGAAGCTACTTGACCCTAGGGCCGAAACAGGGTGTCCCCCTTCACAGCCCATACGGATTCAAGCTAGGGTTGCATCCCGGAGGGACCCTAGCCTCCCCTGAGTTTAACATCAACAAAAGATGTATGAATTAGAAAAAAAAGGAACCTATAAGATAGATTTGAAAGGGCTTAGGGCAAGCCAAGTCAAGCTCTGTTAAGGGGACCCACAATGCATGGCAATTGTTCATGGAAGCAATGTATGACCAGGAGCCGAAGCTACTTGACCCTAGGGCTGAAACAGGGTTTCCCCCTTCACAGCCCATACGGATTCAAGCTAGGGTTGCATCCCGGAGGGAGCCTGGCCGGCTAAAATTGAAGATTTTAGCCTCCCCTGAGTTTAACATGAATTAGAAAAAAAGGAACCTATAAGATAGATTTGAAAGGGCTTAGGGCAAGCCAAGTCAAGCTCTGTTAAGGGGACCCACAAAAAAAGCCAGTGTGGCCTATTTTCTATCCATCTTTTCTATCTTGTGATTGTTAAAACTGACCCTGCCCAACCCTTTTTGTCTCTTCTTTTTGAGGGAATTTTATCTGGGTGGTTTGAAGAGTTGCAGTTGTATAGCCCCTGCCCCCCGTGAGCTTAACCCAAACATAAGGTGCATGAAAAAACTAAACTAAACCAAAGACATTTGACACATCACAGGGCAATGCATAATAGGCAAGTGACGCATTTATATATCAGCTGGGCAATATCTTAAAAATAGGTAAAGCATGGCTATGTTCATGAAAGCAATGTATGCGCTCATCATGAGCTGAAACCTATCAGGGTTTCCCCCTTCACAGCCGATACGGATGCAATTTAGGGTTGCATCCCGGAGGGCGCCTGGCCGGCTAAAATTGAAGATTTTAGCTTCCCCTGAGTTTAACATCAACAAAAGATGTATGAATTAGAAAAAAAAGAACCTATAAGATAGATTTGAAAGGGCTTAGGGCAAGCCAAGTCAAGCTCTGTTAAGGGGACCCTCAAAGAAAGGCAGTGTGGCCCATTTTCTATCCATCTTTTCTATCTTGTGATTGTTAAAAGTGACACTGCCCAACCCTTTTTGTCTCTTCTCTTTGAGGGAATTTTATCTGGGTGGTTTAAAGATTTGCAAGTGTACAGCCCATGCCACCCATGAGTTTAACCTCAACAAAAGAGGCATGAAAAAACTAAACTAAACCAAAGACACTTGACACATCACAGGGCAATGCATAATGGGCAAGTGACGCATTTATATATCAGCTGGGCAATATCTTAAAAATAGGTAAAGCATGGCTATATGTTCATGAAAGCAATGTATTTGTCATCATGAGCTGAAACCTATCAGGGTTTCCCCCTTCACAGCCGATACAGATGCAATCTAGGGTTGCATCCCAGAGGGAGCCTAGCCGGCTAAAATTGAAGATTTTAGCCTCCCCTGAGTTTAACATCAACAAAAGATGTATGAATTAGAAAAAGAAGGAACCTAAGACAATTGAAACAACTTAGGGCAAGCCAAGTCAAGCTCTTTTAAGATAGACTTGGCATATTGAAAATGAACGCTAAATTTGAACTATAAACGACTAAATTTAGACCATAACGAGTCAGGATTAGTTGTTGCAGAGTAATATAACAGAACTGCTGTACGCATAATATGGACTACAATTTATAGTACAAAATAGTACTGGTATTAGTAGTAGTAGGCCTAGATCTATATGGGCTTCAGTTGACAAATTTAAATTCATTCATGCATGTGTAGCCTTTAGTTACTCTAAGTCTGCATGTAGGCCTAAGAGTATTAAAGACAAGAGTAAGACTAGTTTAAACAGTGTGATCTGATTCTGTGAAGCGGCATTTTCATGTCATGCTAGATAGGATCTAAATCCTGTCGAATATTGATATTTGTATCAATGTGGTTCTACTGTTGTATTACATTAATTTTTGTTGCATGATCTAAATCATATTGAATTGAAATTTTAAAAGGTCTGTTCACTGATGGATTTGTATGCCATGTGAAAGTGTATACTGAATGACAAAAGTCTTGTTCACATATTGGCAAATATTTTAACCTGTTAAGTTTGTATTTGAATATATATTATAAAAGGAATTGTTTGCACTGCTAATGTTCTCGTACTAAGGTTTCAATAACGGGTATTGCCATTGCTAGTGGAGCTTTTCCAGGTCCCAGGATGGACTGGTCCAAGCCGGACCGTTCATAAGAATTGCGAGAGTTTAAACAAGTTGCCAACTTGTGGTTCAAAATAAAAAAAAGACTCCTGAAGAGGAACAGCATACCTACGTGATACTATGGTCAGGAGTTGAAGGACTTGGGATGTTCAATACGTGGACGATGACATAAGAATTAAAAACTGAACGACCCCCAAGAACGTTTGGAAAGCATTAATTCTCCACCAAGCTAGAGCCCCAGGAGAATTTTCGGATCCATAGATTGGAGTTCCATAGGTACAGACAGGGGGCATCAGAGATTATTGATGAATTTGTTCTAAGATGCCACACAAAACTAGCAAAGTGTAACTTCAAGACTGAAGGGTCTGTTGAGAGGATCATCAAAGTTTTTTGTTTGCTGGGATCAAGCGCCCAGAGGTACAAAAAATCCTACTCTCAGCAAGGAGGAGAGCATCTCAAGCTAGATGAAGCAGCATCATTATATCCAGGACACATGAGGCTAGTGACTCACACATGAGTCTTTTGAACAGTCTGGATAGAGCCTCAGTATATTATGTACATCAGTACCTGCAAGCATTGTGGATTGAGACATCCACCAAAGAATTGAACTGCATTCAAGTCACACTGTCACAAATTTGGCATGAAAGGTCACTGGAAGAAACAGTGCAGATCATCAGGTGACAGTAAACAGAGATCTCAGTCTATGTCCAGACAGACCAGACGAGACAAAGGCATGTCCATATTGATGACAGCGATTAGCTTTTCGCAACTTTGAAGTTTAGCATGAGGTACAACCCGCGTCACAACATTTTGAGAGTAAAGGTGGACACAGGAGCGCAGGGGAATGTGTTGCCCCTTTGTTGCTTCAGGAAAGCTTTTCCAGAGTTTCTAGATGACCAGGAATATCCTCTTAAGTCAGCTGTGAGACTGCGACATGTCAGATTATATGCTTACAATGAGACATCAATACAACAATATGGTTGATTTTATATTCCCTGCCAGTACAAAGATGGGAAGTGGTTTCGCAACAACTTCTATATTTTGGATACACGAGGACCTGCCATCCTTGGATTGCAGAGTTCAGTCAGGACCTACTAGTTCTAGTGAACTGTGAGTAGCATCAGAGATGCAGACCAAACATGATCAAGAGTACACAAGATCTGGTAGATAAGTACCCAGATCGGTTCCAAGGTATCGGGAGATTCCCAGGCGAATACCACATCACTCTTGAAGATAATGCAGAACCTGTTGTCCATCCACCAAGGAAGTTTCCCATCCATCTCCGAGATGAATTAAAGGAAAGAGCTGGATAGGATGGAATTGATTGAGTTCATAGAGAAGGTGACCAAGCCTACTGATTGGGTTTCCTTGTTTGATTTCAGCAGGAAAAGCTACAGACAGCTAGGAGTGTACCTTCACCCAAAAGACCTCAATAAGGCATGTAAGCGGACATATCACAAGGCCTCAACACTCGAGGAGATCACTCATAAGCTACATGGTGCTCAAGTGTTCTCAAAGCGAGATGCCACACATGTTTATTGGAGCTTCAGAAGGTACAGATTCAAGCGTTTGCCATTTGGGATAAGAGTAGCTCAAGACATATTCCAGGAGAAGATGAATCAGATCCTGGAGCACTGCCCAGGCACGATTGGCATTGCAGATGATATAGTTATCTATGGAAAGACTGAAGCAGAGCATGACAAAGCTCTACATAACCTCATTGGCTGTGGGACGAATGTATGGACTTGTCTTCAATGCAGTCCAATGTGACGTACAGACCCCACAGGTGAAGTTTTTTGGCTTTCTCTACGACAAAGAAGGTGTGCATCCAGATCCTGCAAAGATTGCAGATATTACCAGTCTTCCAGCGCCAGGCTGAGAGTTGCAACAGTTTCTAGGGATGGCACAGTACATGTCTCCCTTCATCTCAAATCTGGCCGACAATGCAGAAACCTTATGTGCGTTGACTAGGAAGGACAATGAGTGGCAGTGGACTCCATCGTTCACAACAGAAGGCATTTGAGCACTTGAAATCAGTGGTGTCATCCATGTGCACTCAACATACTTTAACTCCTCAAAGCGCTCAACAATCCAAGTGGATGCATCCACAAGAGGACTAGGATCAGCACTACAGTAGGTGAAACCAGTCGCATTCGCGATTAAAGCATTGACAGAGACAGAAAGCCGATATGCAAACATTGAATGAAAAATGGTAGCGGTAGTGTTTGGCTGTACAAGGTTTGACAGGTACGTGTATGGAGCAAAATTCACAGTGGAATTTGACCATAAGCCGCTGGCAAGCATCCATAGGAAAAACCTAGCCAACACTCTGCCCAGACTGCAACGAATGCTTCTCCGTTTGCAACCATACGGCTTCGAGCTTGCATACAAGCCAGAAAGAGAAGTGGCCCTAGCAGATGGTTTGTCGAGGATCAACCCAAAGAAGCAACCTACCATGGAATTTGACAAAACCATCCATGCAATCTACATGTCTCCCAGCGAGCTAAGACAGCTACAAGAAGAGACAGAAGCTAGTAGAAGCTTGAGAGTGCTTAAGTAGGTAATCCTAACTGGCTGGCCTGAAGACGTGAAGGAAGTTCCAAAAGAACTGCGTCACTACTGGTTGTGCAGAGACTCCTTGGCAGTAGAAGATGGTCTCATTATGAAGGGAGAAAGAATTTTCATACCCAAGCCTATGCAGCAGGAAGTGACACCGAGTCTTCATGCAGGTCTTCAAGAAATGACAAAGACACAACTCAAGGCAAGAAGATGTGTTTACTGGGATGGATTGTCCCAGGCAATTGGACAGATAGTGAGCTCTTGCCAAGCATGCAATGAGTTACAGAACGCCCAGTCAAAGGAGCCATTACTTCAGCTTGAAGTACCCTATCATCCGTGGGAAACAGTTAGAACGGACTTGTTCCACTTTGAAGGTGACAAGTATCTCATCATCATGGACTACCGGTCTAAGCTTCCTGTCGTGAGGAAGATCAGAGGTGGTTGCACCAGCTTGACTATTGTCCGAATCTGAAAGAACATATTCAGAGAGCAAGGCATACCCTTAAAGATCGTTAACGACAATGGACCACAATTCTTCAGTTGAGAATACAAGAGTTTCACAGAGAAGTGGAATAATCAACATGTGACATCAAGTCCTCATAATCCACAGAGCAATGGACTTTAGAGAGAGGGCAATCCAGACAGTCAAAGCAATTCTGAAGAAAGTGAAGATGTTTGAGAACTACCCTGGTTGACAGTAGTTTACCATCACCAGCTGAACTACTACAGGGGAGAAACCTCAGGAGTAACCTACCCATGAAGGTGAATCACTCACCACACTCTGATGAAGTCTATGAGAAACTCCAACAGTGCCAAGAAAGGCAGAAGGAAGTATTTGATGCAAGAGGAGTTATAGACCTACCCCCACTGACTTTGGGTCAGAAAGTGACAATGCTAGATCAGGAAACCAACAACTGTAATCGGACAGTGCCAAGAACCCAGATCATACATGATACAGACACCCAATAGAAGTCTTTGAGGGAATTTTATCTGTATAGTGTGAAGTTTTGCATCAAACCATTGTTTGCTCGAAACTATTTCACATTATGTCAACATGTTTGCTCTGACATGAGGAGGTTCTAAAACTGACTTGTTTCTATCAAAGTAAAAGTTATAATCATTGCAAGAGAAGTCACTTATCATTCACCTTAAGAAGCCATAGACTTTACTTAAGTACACCAGAAGGTGATCAATTTAACTTGCACTAGCTGTTTACATTTCCTCTGAAATTGAGAGGAATTACTCCTAAAACCAAAGGAATAGAAATTACACTAATTTTAAACCGTGTTCATGGGTAGCCGTATTAGGGCATAGAGAGTGTTATGTCTGCATGAAGTTTTTTTTCTTCGTTGCCACAGATCTCATTTATTTTAGTTACATTGATTTTGCACTTCATTCAGAGAAGACAAGCAGGTCTTATTACTTTGAAAACCTGGTAAGACTCTTATGTAGACAGAGACATATCAAAGTTCTTCCATGGAAGCGAATGGGATCTTTTTCTGGCTCCTGGATGTAGCTCTTGGTGATTAATCCATCAACCTAAAAAAAATCAGGCATTTCCTAGTGGGCCTGTGTAATTTACATCATTAAATTTGTATTTTTATTCAATTTTATTTTGGGGTGGAGATTGTGCACCCCAAAATGGTTTAGGTTTCAAATTTGTTCAACCCAAGTTGGATATAGGGGATCTACATCCAGGGATTGATGGCAGATAGGAGGGGATTGAAAACTTTGCATCCTCAAATTGATTTTGGGAGGGAAATTGACATTTGTGCATCCCATAAGGCCTAAAAAAAAGATGTTGTATTGTTCTTTAGGTGCCAAAACATGGGTCGGTCGGTCTGATTTTTTTTTTAACTCCCTCTTTGGGCTGATATTTTTCATTTTTGAATGCTTCAATACATTTTTTACTTATAAAAAAAAGTTTTAAAAAAAAACTCATTAAAAAAGCCGACCGTCGATTTCAACATTTTTGGGTCGGTCGCAAAGGGCAATACAACATATTTTTTTTTAGGTCTAATAGAGGTTGGGGTTGGGGCAATTAATTCAAATTTATGCATCCCAAGATGGAAAGGGGCAAATTAAACCCCTGCATCCCCAAAATGAATGGAATCTTTGGATCCCCAACAGTGGCTGGGGTGAGGGTGGAATGAATGCAACCAAAGATTGATAGAGGATTGAACTTGTGCATTCAAAAATGGTTGGGGGATTGAAATTATGGTTAGCATTGATTAGAGGAGGATTGAAGTTGATCCATACCAAGATGGACTTGGGGAAGGGGTGATTTGAACTGGTGTAGTCCAAGATTGAAAGGGGGAAGCTGTTTAAAGACCATTGTGGTGGGGGAAAATGACAACATGGGATATTGTACCTGTTGTAGTAGATACACATAGTTGGCATTCATTTGTAAGAAGAATTTTGATATCCTTCTTTACACCATATTCCTGGTGATCCAATTAATGCTCATCATAATGAGCAGTTACCCTTCTGCTTCATATAAAACTACTGTGTGCTCTGAGAATATATAGTAGAGACTTTTATGATATGGAGATCCCACTAGCAGTAATCCAGAATTGACTTTCTAGTTGGGTAGTCGTTGTCTCATCCTTTTCAGGACCAACATCACTTAATGATCAGTCGATGAGCCTTATTGACTGTTAGCTTTAATAGTCATTTTGCTTGATGCTACTTTTAGCTATCATTGTTCAATCACAGAAATTTCCCACCTGATAATGCTATAATTCAGCAGTATAAGGCTGCATTATTGTGGAGCCTTTCAATAATTTTCTATATCAATAGGGAGTATATAATAGATCTACCTTGTAGGGGAAACAGATCTGCTAACAATTTGTATCCATGTCGATCACGATTTTGCGCGATTTCAACATTGCGAGAGCTCCAACTTTTAGTGATAATATAGATGAAGTCCTATTGTATGGGAAGAGGTAATTATGTGTTACATATTCCCTCTTCATGTGTTTAACTCGGTAAGAAGCAGCATTGTGATTTACATGTGTACATGCATATGAGCACCTGAAATGCACCACACTTGACCTGATCAAAACGTTTCTTCACAGAATTTTTTCTGACACATGTAGGAATTGACTTGTCTAGATTTACATGTCACTCTACTCAATCTTGACAGAGTGGCCACATAATGGACAGATTCAAGGAAAGTGAATGGGGTAAGAGGGTTTAAGGTAAGGAAATGAATGGGAGAAAACAAGAAGAAGAAGAGGAAAGCAAAGGACAAGAGGAAGGAGAAGAAAGGAAACGAGGGAGGAGAAAAGTGAAAAATATTAAGAGGTAGGATATCCTAAGTAAAGGCCAAGAAGAAACCAAACTCTTTTAAGAGGTATCTGAGAATCACTCACCCATGTTCTCCTTGATGTTCTGCTTCATGGTTGACTTTCCCAAGTGTGTTCCATGATCTGATGATGCAGAAAGAAGCTTTTGTCTGAATTCACTGACTTCTCTCCTGGAAGCTGGATGGCACCTAAATTACTCTGACTCATCAAACAAAAGGTTAGGTACTGAACAGATGGTACAAGTTTCTAAGAGCCAGCACGATAAGAACCATGTTTAGCATCTGCCTGTATATTCACCAAAATAATTTTGCTCCCATCCCTATAATATTGTAGAAGATATTTATACTTACCTGATCAGCCCCAGGCCCTCCCTCTCCTTAACCCTCTATCTCGCTATCTCTCTCCCCTCTCTCTTCCCTTTCTCTCTCGCTCTCTCTCTTTCTCCTCTTTCTCCCCCTCGCTCTCTCTCCTCTCCCTCTCTCTCCTCTCCCTCTCTCTCCTCTCTCCTCTCTCTCCCTCTCTCCTCTCTCCCTCCCTCTTTTCTTTTTCCCTTTCTCCCCTCTCCCAAACTCTCTCTATACCCCTCTCCCTAACTCTATATTTCTCTATCTCATTATCTCTCTCTCTCTCCCTCCGTCTCTCTTCTCATTCCACCTGACCCCGCCTCCTCACCTTCTCACAAAGCTCTCTATATCTGCCCTACTTTATCTAAGCCTTGCTCAATTGTCTCTCTCATTATTAGAGAATGAATGAATGGAACGGTCTCTTTGAGAATGATATAAAAGGATGTCCCAATATACTTCATATATATCATTCCTAGAGAATGAATTAAAGGGACATATGAGCTGTTATCTGTTATGCATAGTGAATGAAGAGATGGCCTTATGCTTTATAAACCATGCATTGTTGGAGAATCTTTCTCCACGCAAGTCCTGTCCAAGTGCAGGATGCAGGATCAAGCGTTGGCAGAACCCTTCCAGGTATTTGGAAGTACATGGTTCTGATACGAGGGGGCAGACCAAAAGTTCTTCGTTACTATAAAATGAAGAGAAAGGATAACTGAATTCTCTATCAGTTGAAGAGATGGCTCCCAAATGCTATATCATTAAACCAATTCTGTAACACATTCAGATTTCCTTGTTGAATGAGACTATTATCTACAGTGATGGCAGGCTTCATCAGATGACTGGTGGTGATGAATAGCTGTAGCTGCAAGAAGGGCAGTTGGAGAGGATGGGCGAATGGGAATATACAAAGAAAATAATTACTGTTTTTTCACGTCATGAATCCAGTCATGTTCTGATTCCATTTGTATACAGCCTCTCTAATCCAGTGAGTTGGTTTGTCATCCATGATACTATTCTTCCAATTGATTATTCCAGTAGACATGGTGGCTGATGACATTGTGGCATCATCTTCCTGAATCTTGCTAACATTTCTGCTTTCTTTTGATGTTATGAATTTTCACTAAAGCTCTTATTATGATTATTATTATTAATATTATTATTATTATTAATTGCTGGGCTCTTGATTTTGTACCTCCTTGTGTCGCTCCTGAAAAGGAATGTGATACATCACTCGATGTAGCCTGTACAGTCTGCTTATCCCTAGGTCAGATCAGTAATCCACATATTTTGAAGAGAGGAAGCAAGGAAGCAAGGAAGCATGGAAGCTGATATGTTGTACTTCTTGTAGACTCTAATTATGTTGACTTGAAGGATAATACCCTTTTCACCTGGCCTTTTGTTAAATAACTCATGTGGTGATGTGTTCTTGAAAATGTTGATGAGAACATGAAGACATTAAGAAGAAGCTAAATCCTTGATGTTGTTATCCAAGTGAGCTTAAAGTATTCCTTTCCTTGCTTTGCAACAATATCCTCCGCTCAGTTCTTTTTAGTGGATTCTTTAGATCCAGCCTGACTTGAACGTTCCTAATGTTTACACCATAAGTCGAACATGTGATCTTTTTCCACACATTCCTAGTCACTCCATTTTGTTTCCTTGATGAAGATTATCCTCTTTGTACATTCCCATTATGTCGACCAGTTAGGACTGCCACTCTCCCAGCTATGGCTAAGCTTCACTCCCACTCTCCTCTGACAAGTCTGCTGTCTTTTGAAGCAATAGGTCTCACAAGAAAATATATTTGAAAATGTAGTCTGAAATTTTTGGCTAATCAACTCAATGAACCTTTTCAAGGATGCTTTGACCTTCAGACAGAATGAATTTAAAGATGTGGCAAAATGTGCTCTACTGTTCTTAAAGAATGATTTGAAAAGATGGCCTGAAATGATCTACCATTCTCAGTGCCGAGGAGGGGACAAATCAACTTTATCCCTATACCCTCTTTCCTCCCTGTCTTGTGCAGGTGTAACACTTCCCCTGATTTCCTGGTTTCATGCACAGGTGGTGGCTCTCACATGAGATCTCTGATTAACATCCTATCTGGAGGATTGTTACCTAGGCCGAGTGTATAGAACAAGGGAGGGTTCTAGTAATAGCTGACTAATGCTTCAGTCATCTGCCTGAGTTGGATTGAAATCCATGACCTTTAGTTTGACAGGCAGACGCTCTCCTGACCGTGGTAACTTGGTCACTGGCATGTTGATTTCATGAGGACCTGTTGCAGTTCCAACGGGCCTTAAAGAATTTAGAATATATTTGCAGGACTTCTGAGGTAGTGTCAGTAGTGTACATTAAGGATGTGCAACTGAACACTGTCGTCCCGCAATAGTTTGCAGACAAAGGCTTTTTTCTGCATTTGTCTTTCTTGTCCGTTGTTTAATTGGCAGGCTCCTTATTAAAAGTCAACCCTGTTTTTAAATGGTAGGTGTGCTCATAAACAGCGATATATTTTAGGACATCTTTAGAAAGGATCACCATGGGAATTATAAGAGGAGATTCAAGGGCAGAGTAAGCTATATTACTCAACTAAGATAAAAACTTATATAATGGAGTAGAATATGCAGAGATTAGCTGCAGGGGGAACCACCAAATGCTGCTTTGGTTATAGGTTCTAGTGAGTCAGTTTATCTGCATTCTGAATACTTCAAGGTCTATTAAATTGGTCTTTCTCACCTAACTGTTGCAGGTGTCTGCCAAGCCTCATACTGAAGAGGACTTTCACAAAGCTAGTGAATCAGTTACATCTATTTATACTGATCATATCTTAGTATGACACATCCAGGTTCATTAGATCGTTGATAATCACAAGTGTCTTTCAAGCCTTAGACTTGTGAGGAGTTTCACAAAGCCAGTGAGCCAATGAATGAATTTTATTTTATACTGACCCCATTTCAAAGTATTCATTTTGCATGCTGATTATCATAGGTGTCTTGTAAGCCTCATACTTACTAGGACAATTAATCCACAACGCCAGTCAGTTTTTATTTGCTGACATTTTACAATGACATTAACACATGTCAAGGTATTGGATACTTGAGCTACATTGTAAGCCTCAGAGTCATGGACTTTCACAAATCATCACAATTGACTTATTAGATTTGCATGCATGCTTACAATCATCAGTGTGTCCTCAAACTTTTGAAGATTTCCACAATACTTGTAAAGCAATTATTCTGACCATATCTGATATAAAATCAGATGTGCATGGTAAAAGTCATCAGTGTCCTCATACTTGTAAAGCTTATCTGTACTAGTTTACAGGAGGGATTAGACCACACTGCAAGGTCACTGGACAGGTGTTTATCTCATCAACTCAGCTCTCAATTAATATAAGAAAAAGAGGATCATGGGGGACCAATGGTCACCGATTAGGCATTGTGTGTTATATAGAGGGCGTAAGTAGCTACAAGTAGTGCAGTGGGCCTTTGAGGACTTCCACATTACCAGTGAATGAAATATTGAGCACATCTGATTTCTAAGATGTGTATGCTGATAAACATCAGTGTCTTGCAAGCCTCTTAGTTACTAGGACATTTATTGCGTTAGATCTTTTGATAATCATTTCTAAGTCTCGGACTTATGAAGACTTGTTGGAAAGTTGGAAAATATCAGTTTTATTTGCATCACAGGGAATTAAGGAAGGTTTAAAACACGCTGATAAACATAGGTGTACCGGTATCTTAATTCTTGTCCTAATAATATAAAGAGACAAGATTGGAGCTCATCTCTCAGACTATTTGAATAGATGCAAATACAGTTTACAGTCATACTTGTAGTGCTAATATTTGCTCTTATTTTGTCGTTAAAAATGCAATGAAGTCCAATTGCATTAGTAATTAGCTTTGATGTTGAACATGTATCTTATAGCTGTCTAATATTACTTTGTAGAAGTGAGATAACATGCACATTGAACTATTATAATATAGCCTTTACTTCTGTTCAAGCATGCCATGTCTGGCTTAGACGACAGATAGTTGTCTTTTAACAGGGAAATACCAGCTCATTTCTTGAAGAGTATTGGATATTTACAAAAGATATGGATCACTTTCATCAGACATCGAAAACATAGAAGGCATATCTTTTTCAGGACTCCTCAACCCTCTCTCTCTCTCACATGGTGCACCCGCAAGCCTACTGTATATAAGGCATATCTCATTGTTAACAAATCCATAGAGTTGATGAATGTGGATTGTTTTGACAAATCTTATAAAAAAAAAGTATTTTCACTCAATGCTCTCATTCTATTTCGCAATCAAATTAGTGGCTGGCAAATATTGCAATAAGCCTCTGGATAAAGAAAAGAATGGTAGTTAGTAAGGGAGGAAAGAAGAGAAAGTAAAGAGATACCAACAAAAGTATACATACTTACCATGATGCAGGCATAAGTAGAATACTTTTTCGTGTTTTGGGCTTTCCCTACCCCCAAAATTGGCCAAATAAGTATATAAAGATGTGCAGAAAATGTTGGTGTTGTATTCTACATACTTCCAAGACCTCTACATTAATTCCTGCAAGCAAATGTATATTTTGGACAGGCAAAACAATGCTAATTAACATGCTTATCTTACCATACTGACTCCATGAAACTTGCTTCTCATCTGTCCAGTGTCAAACCAGATGCCTGGGTCTTCATAATTCAAGTGTCAAACAGTTTCCATGAGAGTAGTCAGTGATTCCAAACAAAAGCTTCTTTCAACATCATCGTCACATGGATCACACTGTGGAAGAGACAACCTTGAAAGCCAGAACAAAAAGGAGGACATGGGTTTGAGTGCCCAGATCTCTGAAAAGAGGTTAGTAACTGCTTGGTCTTTAAGTAGGATATGGAAGTGGAAAGAGATAGAGATATAAAGAAAGAGTGAGAAAGAAGGATATTTATAGAGAGAGAAATTAAGACAGAATGAGAATGTAAGAAAAGAAGTAGGTATATATATATATATATAAGGTAGCAACCAATCTTTCCCTGTCCAGAGCCATAGATAATGAAGTGCTGATGCAGCACTCAAGAATGAGGAGTTCATCTACAAGGTCCAAAAAAAAAACTTTAAAAAGCCTGGTAAGTGTGGTGGTATACAAAAGGGTGCAATCAAACTAAATCAACCCAATGTGCATCTTGTTTTCCCACCATACTTTTGTGTTTATTTAAATCAATATATAAACATGGATCAGCCTTTGTCTATGGCAACTGTTGTGAACAACAGGGTAAAGGGAAAATGCCTAATAAAGATAATAAAGATTTGGAGGGGGGTAGTGAAGAATAAAAGAAAGGAAGTAGAGAAGATAAGAAATTATCAAAGGTACCCAGCTTTTAAAAAGGTGAGATTGTAGGAATAACGAAATATGATAAAAAGGAGCTGGATGTAAAAGGGTTGGTCGAGGTGAATTTTTGTCAATGGGAGCATATCTAACAAATTAAGATTAATGGAAGTTGTGTGTTTTATAGGTTGAAGTTTTTGAATGAGAGTATGTTTAAAGAAGAAGGTCAAAATATATAGTAATAGGTGTAGGGGAAAGAAAAGAAGGCTTGCTCCTGTTATAGAACAATATCGAAACAATTCTCTCACCGGGGGTAATAATATTTTGGGTGACTCTAGGACACACGAGATAGGGAAATAGGAAAGGTCACTTTGCGGATAATAATTACTGATTGGGCAAAGGGTTTGATTGACTTGTGCATAAATTAAAAGCCTATTTGGGATTGAACAGTGTATTGAGGCTGGGTTTGGGATACAGGGACAATCCAGAGATTAGTGGCATATAAAAAGTGATGTAAAATTGATTCGAGAGGGAGTAGAGTACAGAAGAGCACAATAGAGCATAGAAGTAGAAGACGGTATAGAGTACCCCGGGGGGAAAAGAAGGAGGTAGAAGCCATGAGCCAAATAAACTCTTGAAGATATTTATAACAACTTCACCATGTTGCACATCCCTTCTAGATGTTTGCCCTTTTCTTCTCTCTTAAACTGATTCCGGCGTATAAGTATATAAATTGTGCAGAGAAGTTAGACCTCCGACCAAGAGACATGAAATAACTATTTCCAGCTACGTTGAGTATTGTGTTATAACTAATATGAACTCTGTAGCGAGTCAGGAACCCCATGACTTTAACAAGCCGATCGCCTGTCTGATTATCAAGATATTTATGATTGGAATTACACATTTTGAAAACCATTTGCCAAATGGTTTTCATAACACTACAGAGCTATTGGGGAAAACGAGTAAAATCGGTCACTCAAAGAAATTTTATTTTTTTGAGGCATTTCTTGATCATTTTGAAGCTCAATTTTTTTTAGGGCATCAATATTACACTACAGACACTGATAACACGTAGGGCCGTGCATCTCAGATTTAACATTGTTAGACAATGCCTTTAATTGTGGGTCTCTTGCTGTTGTTGGATGAGAGGGGGAGAGAGACTATGAATGAGAGATTAGTCTTTTACATTTTGGTTAATTTTTAAGCATTTATTATTTCAATTTAATTGGGTCTATGTGAACTAACCCCATACTATCATCCGAATTGGTGAACATTAAGGTTAATAATTAATATCCAATTATGTGTTTCTTACATCAAGATACTTTTGGAAAAAAGCAAAACAGATCAGCATCGTGAAGTATCTTGGTTGGTTGTTTCTGCAATGTTCAGGGAAATCCACCTGCCCAGTAAATATGCTTTATAGATACTTGAGTAGTGCATGCATTGTTGATTATAGTTGATGGATGAGTTAATTTTTCAACGGTTGTCTTTCTGTAAATTCTTGAATTCATACAAGCTTACAGGCGGTAAGCTATCATATACAAGATGCAGGGAAATTTTCAAGGACTCTCTAGAAGCGATTGGAGCGGATTCGACGCAAAAGCTGGATGTCTTTGGGCATGATGGTAACCCTCTTGGCGGTCTCCACAGCCTTAGAGCTGGAGGTGTTACAGCAGCAGCAGCGATTGGTGACCGGGACAGATTATTAAAGAGACATGGAAGATGGGTTTCTGATTCTTCCAAGAATAGGTATGTGAAAGGAACACTTTCTTATATTAAGATGCTTGTTTCGCTTAATTGGGGAATTAAATTGTACCTGAATGGAACTAAACATAAATGTGACTAATTATTCTTGGAATGTATTTAATTTGCTGTCTTGTGATTTTCGTTCATATCTATACACACCATAAGGCAGTGGAGGTGATATATATTTGTAACGCCCCGACAGTCGACTCATTCAAATCACTTCTGAAGACATTTATGTTCACCCAATAGTCTGTAATTATATATATGCTAGTTTATGTTAAATAATGTTATCTCCTTACAATAAAAGATCGTAATTATTTAACTATTATAATTGTGTTCATAAGTTTATATCATTTATATTATATCTTATTTTGTCATCATTGTATACGATATGTATTTCTGTTAATTCATGTATAATTAAATCTTTAGATCAATCATGTAATTGATTGTTGTAAAGCGCATAGAGAATTTTTTATTATGCGCTATATAAAAATTACTTTATTATTATTATTATTATTATATCTTTAATCATTTGTGGTACTTAGAGAACATGTTAAATGGATGATGACCAGATAAGTACCTTTTTTTAATGGGTCAAAGGAAGAATAGAGATCCTTAATAGTTCTCTGAAATGGATTGTTCAGACTGTATTATATATATAATTACTTATATGTGGTGAATGAAAGTATTTAACACTCAGTTAAGTTAAAAACATGAGAACATCCTTGAATTATGAGTATGCATTATCCAGTGGCGGATCCAGGGGGGGGGGCCCGGGCCCCCCGCCTTGAGAAAAAAATCATGGAAAAACACGTGAATTTACCTGTTGGGGGGGGGGGGTGCAAATTTTTAAATTTGAGGACCCAAAACAAAAAAATATGCTCACTACCCCCCCCCCCCCCCCCCCCCCACCGAGCGACTTTTCGGTTGTAACATTTGTAACATTTTATTATCCCAACGTACCACTCCAGAGTCCGACCGGAACGTTGAGAAGTGTTTAGTTGCTTCGTTGCAGGAAAACTTCCCTTTGTACCTCCTAGCCCATCATAACTACTGGAGGCAGCGCATAAAATTGTTTTCTTGAAGACCTCGCCGACGGTTTACATGTTTTTTTCTTTCGCCATGTAGGCTGTGCTTGTTAACCATTATAATCAGGTCTAGTAGTTATGTGGCTAGTCAGAATAGTTACTACTGGTGATTACTAAGTTTGGGCAGGATTCAGTAATAGCAGAACTAGAAGGTCAGTCTTTCCCAATCGAGAGCAAACCTGGGAGGCTTCAAAGAAAAATGGATCACAGCAAGTTGCTAGATAGTCCAGTAGAGGTGCGAGCAGTCATCTTCGCAGCCCTAAACTTGAAATTAGAAGAGGATGTGGTTGAACGAAAACCCCACCTATTGTCCTTTTTCAGTGGGGACCTAAGGCTAAAAGGGGGCAAGGTAGGTTTTGAGGGGTGGAAGTATGAAGTCGACTGTTTGTCAAAAGTTTATAGTCATGCTCCTCGGATGCCCTAGATAGGATGGTACGGAGATCGTTGAGGGGGAGGCTGGGCAGATTGCTTTTAGCATGGGGCCAGAGGCCTCTACCAAGGATATCAGCCATATAAACTAGAGGGTTCTACGGAACTGTGGAAAGCCAGGCCAAACTATTACAGCAATTGCATTGCACCCGTCAGACAGTGGGGGAACCAATAGCAATGTACAGTACCCGGCTACAATTGCTGGTAGAACGGGTAGAGCACAGTGGTGGAGTTTCAGGGGGATGCAAAAGATGAGACATCTGATGGACAACAACGATGAAGGGGGCAATGAGGGATCGATAGATACAAAAGTGTGCATGATTTTGATGGGGTGTTGCGGATTGCCCGGGCCATGGAACAGGCGATAGAACATAAGATTTCCACGGCCAACATCCAACACGCACAAAGGCGCAAAATCTCACCACCACGACCGAACCAAATACTGCTGCCCCTTCCAAAACTACCCAGATACAAGTAGATGGCAAAGAACAACAGGAATAAGAGTTGACCTACGTCAAAGGGGCCTTTGTTTGCCAAATAAAAATGTCAAAGTTAAAAATGTCAAACGTTAAAATGTCAGGGGTAAAAATGTCAAGAGGTAAAAATGTCAGAGGTTAAAATGTCAGATGTAAAAATGTCGGAGGTAAAAATGTCAGAGGTTAAAATGTCAGAGGTTAAAATATCAGCGGTAAAAATGTCATTTTGGGCCGTTTTAGGTGTGGGGGCGAGGGACATTTTGTCTGGGAGTGTGCATTACCAACTCAACCATGCAGGCCCCCCCAACCCAGAATCTACCCCCACATACACCCCCAGCCGATCCCCATCCTGCAAGTTACGGCGAAATCAGGGAGAGTAATGCCTCTAAAACGGCAGGGGCCACCGCACTTGGGCAAGCAGTAGGTTCCAACTCGATGTTCCAACCCCAAAAAAAACCCCGGAGCTCCCCCAAAAGAGATTTTAAACGGGTTGGTAGGGAGAGCCAATGAAAGTTAAGCTATAACACAAGGTCGAAGGTGCTATATGCTCGTTAGAAACCAGGTCCCGGGTGTCTACACTGTCAAAAAGCTTTTATATCCGTAGCTTCTTTCCTGTCCCCCTATTGGAAATCTTTGTTTCCTTACTCCCCAATAAACTATAACGTAGTCATAGTACCCAAAGCAATTACACTCCCAGAAGGAGTGGTTATTGAACCCAGAATTGTGACGGTAGATATAAGGCCAGACAAGATGGCCAGACCATACCTATTTTTATACAAAACCCCACAAAATCACCCCTGTAGGTGTCTCACCATGCCAAATTTGGGGAAGTGTATTTATGCCAACTGTTAGAATCTGTCCAGATGCAAGAGACCACCACCACCATAAGGCCAACCAGGCAGAACAAGAAGATGCATGGTGATTGAATGGCCGATCAACTAGATTTTTCAGGCTTTCCTGCCCCGGAAGGATTCGTTGATAAGAGTTAAGTCCGTAGTCTCAGAATATCCACATGTATTCAGCGCTTTCTCTATTGAGAACATAATAAAATCATAGAGCACCGCATTCCTGTCATGATCCCCAGCCAGTTAGGAAGCGATATAGGCATATCACCCCTTCCCAGTACGAAGAGGTACGCAACCATATACAGGAGATGTAGAAAGGTTAGGGAAGGTCATTAGTCGGCTAGCCATCTATGGTTTCAAGTTAAAGCCATCAAAATGTTACAAGTGCCAAAAGTGCACTATCTAGGACATATCCTTTTGAAATAAGGGATAGCAACTGACCCCAGATAGATAGCAGCTATTGCGAATTGGCCCACACCGCGAACAAAGAAGTACGTGCATTTTGGGGGTTAACTAATTATTACAGGAAGTTCGTCCACAATTTTGCCCGGTCGCTGTGCCCCTGCACAAGTTATTTGGAGGACCTCGTGAGTGTAAAAGAAGGAAAGACCATCTATCCCTCTGCTCATTATCATGCCCCTGCACAAGTTATTTGGAGGACCTCGTAAGGGTAAAAGAAGGAAAGACCATCTATCCCTCTGCTCATTATCATGCCCCTGCACGAGTTATTTTGAGGACCTCGTAAGGGTAAAAGAAGAAAAGACCATCTATGCCTCGGCTGATTATCATGCCCCTGCACGAGTTATTTGAAGGACCTCGTTAAGGGTAAAAGAAGGAAAGACCATCTGTCCCTCTGCTCATTATCATGCCCCTACACGAGTTAATTAGAGGACCTCGTAAGGGTAAAAGAATGAAAGACCATCTATCCCTCTGCTCATTATCATGCCCCTGCACAAGTTCTTTGGAGGACCTTGTAAGGGTAAAAGAATGAAAGACCATCAATCTTTCTGCTCATTATCATGCCCCTGCACAAGTTATTTGGAGGACCTCGTAAGGGTAAAAGAATGAAAGACCATCTATCCCTCTGCTCATTATCATGCCTCTGCACAAGTTATTTGAAGGACCTCGTAAGGGTAAAAGAAAGAAAGACCATCCATCCCTCTGCTCATTATCATGCCCCTGCACAAGTTATTTGGAGGACCTCGTAAGGGTAAAAGAAGAAAAGACCATCTATCCCTCTGCTTATTATCATGCCCCTGCACAAGTTCTTTGGAGGACCTCGTAAGGGTAAAAGATGGTAAGACCATCCATCCCTCTGCTCATTATCATGCCCCTGCACAAGTTATTTGGAGGACCTCGTAAGGGTAAAAGAAGGAAAGACCATCTATCTCTCTGCTAATTATCATGCCCCTGCACAAGTTATTTGGAGGACCTCGTAAGGGTAAAAGAAGGAAAGACCATCTATCTCTCTGCTAATTATCATGCCCCTGCACAAGTTATTTGGAGGACCTCGTAAGGGTAAAAGAATGAAAGACCATCAATCTCTCTGCTCATTATCATGCCCCTGCACGAGTTATTTGGAGGACCTCGTAAGGGTAAAAGGATGAAAGACCATCTATCTCTCTGCTCATTATCATGCCCCTGCACGAGTTATTTGGAGGACCTCGTAAGGGTAAAAGAAGAAAAGACCATCTATCCCTCTGCTCATTATCATGCCCCTGCACAAGTTATTTGGAGGACCTCGTAAGGGTAAAAGAAGGAAAGACCATCTATCTCTCTGCTAATTATCATGCCCCTGCACATGTTATTTGGAGGACCTCGTAAGGGTAAAAGAATGAAAGACCATCTATTTCTCTGCTCATCATGCCCCTGCACGAGTTATTTGGAGGACCTCGTAAGGGTAAAAGAATGAAAGACCATCTATCTCTCTGCTAATTATCATGCCCCTGCACATGTTATTTGGAGGACCTCGTAAGGGTAAAAGAATGAAAGACCATCTATTTCTCTGCTCATTATCATGCCCCTGCACAAGTTATTTGGAGGACCTCGTAAGGGTAAAAGAATGAAAGACCATCTATTTCTCTGCTCATTATCATGCCCCTGCACGAGTTATTTGGAGGACCTCGTAAGGGTAAAAGAAGAAAAGACCATCTATCCCTCTGCTCATTATCATGCCCCTGCACAAGTTATTTGGAGGACCTCGTAAGGGTAAAAGAATGAAAGACCATCTATCCCTCTGCTTATTATCATGCCCCTGCACGAGTTAATTAGAGGACCTCGTAAGGGTAAAAGGATGAAAGACCATCTATCCCTCTGCTCATTATCATGCCCCTGCACAAGTTATTTGGAGGACCTCATAAGGGTAAAAGGATGAAAGAACATCTATCCCTCTGCTTATGATCATGCCCCTGCACAGGTTATTTGGATGACCTCGTAAGGGTAAAAGAATTAAAGACCATCTATCCCTCTGCTCATTATCATGCCCCTGCACGAGTTATTTGAAGGACCTTGTAAGGGTAAAAGAATGAAAGACCATCTATCCCTCTGCTCATTATCATGCCCCTGCACAAGTTCTTTGGAGGACCTTGTAAGGGTAAAAGAATGAAAGACCATCAATCTTTCTGCTCATTATCATGCCCCTGCACAAGTTATTTGGAGGACCTCGTAAGGGTAAAAGAAGGGAAGACGATCTATCCCTCTGCTCATTATCATGCCCCTGCACAAGTTATTTGGATGACCTCGTAAGGGTAAAAGAATTAAAGACCATCTATCCCTCTGCTCATTATCATGCCCCTGCACGAGTTATTTGGAGGACCTCGTAAGGGTAAAAGAATGAAAGACCATCTATCCCTCTGCTCATTATCATGCCCCTGCACAAGTTATTTGGAGGACCTCATAAGGGTAAAAGGATGAAAGAACATCTATCCCTCTGCTTATGATCATGCCCCTGCACAGGTTATTTGGATGACCTCGTAAGGGTAAAAGAATTAAAGACCATCTATCCCTCTGCTCATTATCATGCCCCTGCACGAGTTATTTGAAGGACCTTGTAAGGGTAAAAGAATGAAAGACCATCTATCCCTCTGCTCATTATCATGCCCCTGCACAAGTTCTTTGGAGGACCTTGTAAGGGTAAAAGAATGAAAGACCATCAATCTTTCTGCTCATTATCATGCCCCTGCACAAGTTATTTGGAGGACCTCGTAAGGGTAAAAGAAGGGAAGACCATCTATCCCTCTGCTCATTATCATGCCTCTGCACAAGTTATTTGGAGGACCTCAAAAGGGTAAAAGATGGTAAGACCATCCATCCCTCTGCTCATTATCATGCCACTGCACAAGTTATTTGGAGGACCTCGTAAGGGTAAAAGAAGGAAAGAACATCTATCTCTCTGCTCATTATCATGCCCCTGCACAAGTTATTTGGAGGACCTAGTAAGGGTAAAAGAAGAAAAGACCATCTATCCCTCTGCTCATTATCATGCCCCTGCACGAGTTAATTAGAGGACCTCGTAAGGGTAAAAGAATGAAAGACCATCTATCCCTCTGCTCATTATCATGCCCCTGCACAAGTTCTTTGGAGGACCTTGTAAGGGTAAAAGAATGAAAGACCATCAATCTTTCTGCTCATTATCATGCCCCTGCACAAGTTATTTGGAGGACCTCATAAGGGTAAAAGAAGGGAAGACCATCTATCCCTCTGCTCATTATCATGCCTCTGCACAAGTTATTTGGAGGACCTCATAAGGGTAAAAGAAGAAAAGACCATCTATCCCTCTGCTTATTATCATGCCCCTGCACAAGTTCTTTGGAGGACCTCGTAAGGGTAAAAGATGGTAAGACCATCCATCCCTCTGCTCATTATCATGCCCCTGCACAAGTTATTTGGAGGACCTCGTAAGGGTAAAAGAAGGAAAGACCATCTATCTCTCTGCTAATTATCATGCCCCTGCACAAGTTATTTGGAGGACCTCGTAAGGGTAAAAGAATGAAAGACCATCAATCTCTCTGCTCATTATCATGCCCCTGCACGAGTTATTTGGAGGACCTCGTAAGGGTAAAAGGATGAAAGACCATCTATCTCTCTGCTCATTATCATGCCCCTGCACGAGTTATTTGGAGGACCTCGTAAGGGTAAAAGAAGAAAAGACCATCTATCCCTCTGCTCATTATCATGCCCCTGCACAAGTTATTTGGAGGACCTCGTAAGGGTAAAAGAATGAAAGACCATCTATTTCTCTGCTCATCATGCCCCTGCACGAGTTATTTGGAGGACCTCGTAAGGGTAAAAGAATGAAAGACCATCTATCTCTCTGCTAATTATCATGCCCCTGCACATGTTATTTGGAGGACCTCGTAAGGGTAAAAGAATGAAAGACCATCTATTTCTCTGCTCATTATCATGCCCCTGCACAAGTTATTTGGAGGACCTCGTAAGGGTAAAAGAATGAAAGACCATCTATTTCTCTGCTCATTATCATGCCCCTGCACGAGTTATTTGGAGGACCTCGTAAGGGTAAAAGAAGGAAAGACCATCTATCCCTCTGCTCATTATCATGCCCCTGCACAAGTTATTTGGAGGACCTCGTCAGGGTAAAAGGATGAAAGACCATCTATCTCTCTGCTCATTATCATGCCCCTGCACGAGTTATTTGGAGGACCTCGTAAGGGTAAAAGAAGAAAAGACCATCTATCCCTCTGCTCATTATCATGCCCCTGCACAAGTTATTTGGAGGACCTCGTAAGGGTAAAAGAATGAAAGACCATCTATCCCTCTGCTCATTATCATGCACCTGCACAAGTCATTTAGAGGACCTCGTAAGGGTAAAAGAATGAAAGACCATCTATCCCTCTGCTCATTATCATGCCCCTGCACAAGTTCTTTGGAGGACCTTGTAAGGGTAAAAGAATGAAAGACCATCAATCTTTCTGCTCATTATCATGCCCCTGCACAAGTTATTTGGAGGACCTTGTAAGGGTAAAAGAAGGAAAGACCATCTATCCCTCTGCTCATTATCATGCCCCTGCACAAGTTCTTTGGAGGACCTTGTAAGGGTAAAAGAATGAAAGACCATCAATCTTTCTGCTCATTATCATGCCCCTGCACAAGTTCTTTGGAGGACCTTGTAAGGGTAAAAGAAGGAAAGACCATCTATCCCTCTGCTCATTATCATGCCCCTGCACAAGTTATTTGGAGGACCTCGTAAGGGTAAAAGAAGGGAAGACCATCTATCCCTCTGCTCATTATCATGCCTCTGCACAAGTTATTTGGAGGACCTCAAAAGGGTAAAAGATGGTAAGACCATCCATCCCTCTGCTCATTATCATGCCACTGCACAAGTTCTGTGGAGGACCTTGTAAGGGTAAAAGAATGAAAGACCATCAATCTCTCTGCTCATTATCATGCCCCTGCACAAGTTATTTGGAGGACCTCATAAGGGTAAAAGAAGGAAAGACCATCTATCCCTCTGCTCATTATCATGCCTCTGCACAAGTTATTTGGAGGACCTCGTAAGGGTAAAAGGATGAAAGACCATCTATCTCTCTGCTCATTATCATGCCCCTGCACGAGTTATTTGGAGGACTTCGTAAGGGTAAAAGAATGAAAGACCATCTATCCCTCTGCTCATTATCATGCCCCTGCACAAGTTCTTTGGAGGACCTTGTAAGGGTAAAAGAATGAAAGACCATCAATCTTTCTGCTCATTATCATGCCCCTGCACAAGTTATTTGGAGGACCTCATAAGGGTAAAAGAAGGGAAGACCATCTATCCCTCTGCTCATTATCATGCCTCTGCACAAGTTATTTGGAGGACCTCATAAGGGTAAAAGAAGAAAAGACCATCTATCCCTCTGCTTATTATCATGCCCCTGCACAAGTTATTTGGAGGACCTCGTAAGGGTAAAAGAATGAAAGACCATCTATTTCTCTGCTCATTATCATGCCCCTGCACGAGTTATTTGGAGGACCTCGTAAGGGTAAAAGAAGGAAAGACCATCTATCTCTCTGCTCATTATCATGCCCCTGCACAAGTTATTTGGAGGACCTCGTAAGGGTAAAAGAATGAAAGACCATCTATCCCTCTGTTCATTATCATGCACCTGCATGAGTTATTTGGAGGACCTCGTAAGGGTAAAAGAAGGAAAGACCATCTATCCCTCTGCTCATTATCATGCCCCTGCACGAGTTATTTGGAGGACCTCGTAAGGGTAAAAGGATGAAAGACCATCTATCTCTCTGCTCATTATCATGCCCCTGCACGAGTTATTTGGAGGACTTCGTAAGGGTAAAAGAATGAAAGACCATCTATCCCTCTGCTCATTATCATGCCCCTGCACAAGTTCTTTGGAGGACCTTGTAAGGGTAAAATAATGAAAGACCATCAATCTCTCTGCTCATTATCATGCCCCTGCACAAGTTATTTGGAGGACCTCATAAGGGTAAAAGAAGGAAAGAACATCTATCCCTCTGCTCATTATCATGCCTCTGCACAAGTTATTTGGAGGACCTCGTAAGGGTAAAAGATGGTAAGACCATCCATCCCTCTGCTCATTATCATGCCCCTGCACAAGTTATTTGGAGGACCTCGTAAGGGTAAAAGAAGGAAAGACCATCTATCTCTCTGCTAATTATCATGCCCCTGCACAAGTTATTTGGAGGACCTCGTAAGGGTAAAAGATGGTAAGACCATCCATCCCTCTGCTCATTATCATGCCCCTGCACGAGTTATTTGGAGGACCTCGTAAGGGTAAAAGGATGAAAGACCATCTATCTCTCTGCTCATTATCATGCCCCTGCACGAGTTATTTGGAGGACTTCGTAAGGGTAAAAGATGGTAAGACCATCCATCCCTCTGCTCATTATCATGCCCCTGCACGAGTTATTTGGAGGACTTCGTAAGGGTAAAAGAATGAAAGACCATCTATCCCTCTGCTCATTATCATGCCCCTGCACAAGTTCTGTGGAGGACCTTGTAAGGGTAAAAGAATGAAAGACCATCAATCTCTCTGCTCATTATCATGCCCCTGTACAAGTTATTTGGAGGACCTCATAAGGGTAAAAGAAGGAAAGACCATCTATTTCTCTGCTCATTATCATGCCCCTGCACGAGTTATTTGGAGGACCTCGTAAGGGTAAAAGAAGGAAAGACCATCTATCCCTCTGCTCATTATCATGCCCCTGCACGAGTTATTTGGAGGACCTCGTCAGGGTAAAAGGATGAAAGACCATCTATCTCTCTGCTCATTATCATGCCCCTGCACGAGTTATTTGGAGGACCTCGTAAGGGTAAAAGAAGAAAAGACCATCTATCCCTCTGCTCATTATCATGCCCCTGCACAAGTTATTTGGAGGACCTCGTAAGGGTAAAAGAATGAAAGACCATCTATCCCTCTGCTTATTATCATGCCCCTGCACGAGTTAATTAGAGGACCTCGTAAGGGTAAAAGAATGAAAGACCATCTATCCCTCTGCTCATTATCATGCCCCTGCACAAGTTCTTTGGAGGACCTTGTAAGGGTAAAAGAATGAAAGACCATCAATCTTTCTGCTCATTATCATGCCCCTGCACAAGTTATTTGGAGGACCTTGTAAGGGTAAAAGAAGGAAAGACCATCTATCCCTCTGCTCATTATCATGCCCCTGCACAAGTTCTTTGGAGGACCTTGTAAGGGTAAAAGAATGAAAGACCATCAATCTTTCTGCTCATTATCATGCCCCTGCACAAGTTCTTTGGAGGACCTTGTAAGGGTAAAAGAAGGAAAGACCATCTATCCCTCTGCTCATTATCATGCCCCTGCACAAGTTATTTGGAGGACCTCGTAAGGGTAAAAGAAGGGAAGACCATCTATCCCTCTGCTCATTATCATGCCTCTGCACAAGTTATTTGGAGGACCTCAAAAGGGTAAAAGATGGTAAGACCATCCATCCCTCTGCTCATTATCATGCCACTGCACAAGTTCTGTGGAGGACCTTGTAAGGGTAAAAGAATGAAAGACCATCAATCTCTCTGCTCATTATCATGCCCCTGCACAAGTTATTTGGAGGACCTCATAAGGGTAAAAGAAGGAAAGACCATCTATCCCTCTGCTCATTATCATGCCTCTGCACAAGTTATTTGGAGGACCTCGTAAGGGTAAAAGGATGAAAGACCATCTATCTCTCTGCTCATTATCATGCCCCTGCACGAGTTATTTGGAGGACTTCGTAAGGGTAAAAGAATGAAAGACCATCTATCCCTCTGCTCATTATCATGCCCCTGCACAAGTTCTTTGGAGGACCTTGTAAGGGTAAAAGAATGAAAGACCATCAATCTTTCTGCTCATTATCATGCCCCTGCACAAGTTATTTGGAGGACCTCATAAGGGTAAAAGAAGGGAAGACCATCTATCCCTCTGCTCATTATCATGCCTCTGCACAAGTTATTTGGAGGACCTCATAAGGGTAAAAGAAGAAAAGACCATCTATCCCTCTGCTTATTATCATGCCCCTGCACAAGTTATTTGGAGGACCTCGTAAGGGTAAAAGAATGAAAGACCATCTATTTCTCTGCTCATTATCATGCCCCTGCACGAGTTATTTGGAGGACCTCGTAAGGGTAAAAGAAGGAAAGACCATCTATCTCTCTGCTCATTATCATGCCCCTGCACAAGTTATTTGGAGGACCTCGTAAGGGTAAAAGAATGAAAGACCATCTATCCCTCTGTTCATTATCATGCACCTGCATGAGTTATTTGGAGGACCTCGTAAGGGTAAAAGAAGGAAAGACCATCTATCCCTCTGCTCATTATCATGCCCCTGCACGAGTTATTTGGAGGACTTCGTAAGGGTAAAAGAATGAAAGACCATCTATCCCTCTGCTCATTATCATGCCCCTGCACAAGTTCTTTGGAGGACCTTGTAAGGGTAAAATAATGAAAGACCATCAATCTCTCTGCTCATTATCATGCCCCTGCACAAGTTATTTGGAGGACCTCATAAGGGTAAAAGAAGGAAAGAACATCTATCCCTCTGCTCATTATCATGCCTCTGCACAAGTTATTTGGAGGACCTCGTAAGGGTAAAAGATGGTAAGACCATCCATCCCTCTGCTCATTATCATGCCCCTGCACAAGTTATTTGGAGGACCTCGTAAGGGTAAAAGAAGGAAAGACCATCTATCTCTCTGCTAATTATCATGCCCCTGCACAAGTTATTTGGAGGACCTCGTAAGGGTAAAAGATGGTAAGACCATCCATCCCTCTGCTCATTATCATGCCCCTGCACGAGTTATTTGGAGGACCTCGTAAGGGTAAAAGGATGAAAGACCATCTATCTCTCTGCTCATTATCATGCCCCTGCACGAGTTATTTGGAGGACTTCGTAAGGGTAAAAGATGGTAAGACCATCCATCCCTCTGCTCATTATCATGCCCCTGCACGAGTTATTTGGAGGACTTCGTAAGGGTAAAAGAATGAAAGACCATCTATCCCTCTGCTCATTATCATGCCCCTGCACAAGTTCTGTGGAGGACCTTGTAAGGGTAAAAGAATGAAAGACCATCAATCTCTCTGCTCATTATCATGCCCCTGTACAAGTTATTTGGAGGACCTCATAAGGGTAAAAGAAGGAAGACCATCTATCCCTCTGCTCATTATCATGCCTCTGCACAAGTTATTTGGAGGACCTCGTAAGGGTAAAAGGATGAAAGACCATCTATCTCTCTGCTCATTATCATGCCCCTGCACAAGTTATTTGGAGGACTTCGTAAGGGTAAAAGAATGAAAGACCATCTATCCCTCTGCTCATTATCATGCCCCTGCACAAGTTCTTTGGAGGACCTTGTAAGGGTAAAAGAATGAAAGACCATCAATCTCTCTGCTCATTATCATGCCCCTGCACAAGTTATTTGGAGGACCTCATAAGGGTAAAAGAAGGAAAGACCATCTATCTCTCTGCTCATTATCATGCCCCTGCACAAGTTATTTGGAGGACCTCGTAAGGGTAAAAGAATGAAAGACCATCTATCCCTCTGTTCATTATCATGCACGGCCTGCATGAGTTATTTGGAGGACCTCGTAAGGGTAAAAGAAGGAAAGACCATCCATCCCTCTGCTCATTATCATGCCCCTGCACGAGTTATTTGGAGGACTTCGTAAGGGTAAAAGAATGAAAGACCATCTATCCCTCTGCTCATTATCATGCCCCTGCACAAGTTCTGTGGAGGACCTTGTAAGGGTAAAAGAATGAAAGACCATCAATCTCTCTGCTCATTATCATGCCCCTGTACAAGTTATTTGGAGGACCTCATAAGGGTAAAAGAAGGAAAGACCATCTATCCCTCTGCTCATTATCATGCCTCTGCACAAGTTATTTGGAGGACCTCGTAAGGGTAAAAGGATGAAAGACCATCTATCTCTCTGCTCATTATCATGCCCCTGCACAAGTTATTTGGAGGACCTCGTAAGGGTAAAAGAATGAAAGACCATCTATCCCTCTGCTTATTATCATGCCCCTGCACGAGTTATTTGAAGGACCTCGTAAGGGTAAAAGAATGAAAGACCATCTATTTCTCTGCTCATTATCATGCCCCTGCACGAGTTATTTGGAGGACCTAGTAAGGGTAAAAGAAGGAAAGAATATCTATCTCTCTGCTCATTATCATGCCCCTGCACAAATATTTGGAGGACCTAGTAAGTGTAAAAGAAGGAAAGACCATCTATCCTTCTGCTCATTATCATGCCCCTGCACGAGTCATTTAGAGGACCTCGTAAGGGTAAAAGGATGAAAGACCATCTATCTCTCTGCTCATTATCATGCCTCTGCACAAGTTCTTTGGAGGACCTTGTAAGGGTAAAAGAATGAAAGACCATCAATCCCTCTGCTCATTATCATGCCCCTGCACAAGTTATTTAGAGGACCTCGTAAGGGTAAAAGGATAAAAGACCATCAATCCCTCTGCTCATTATCATGCCCCTGCACGAGTTATTTGGAGGACCTCGTAAGGGTAAATGAAGGAAAGACCATCAATCTCTCTGCTCATTATCATGCCCCTGCACAAGTTATTTGGAGGACCTCATAAGGGTAAAAGAAGGAAAGACCATCTATCCCTCTGTTCATTATCATGCCTCTGCACGAGTTATTTGGAGGACCTTGTAAGGGTAAAAGATGGTAAGACCATCCATCCCTCTGCTCATTATCATGCCCCTGCACAAGTTATTTGGAGGACCTCGTAAGGGTAAAAGAAGGAAAGACCATCTATCTCTCTGCTAATTATCATGCCCCTGCACAAGTTATTTGGAGGACCTCGTAAGGGTAAAAGGATGAAAGACCATCTATCCCTCTGCTCATTATCATGCCCCTGCACAAGTTCTTTGGAGGACCTTGTAAGGGTAAAAGAATGAAAGACCATCTATCCCTCTGCTCATTATCATGCCCCTGCACAAGTTCTTTAGAGGACCTTGTAAGGGTAAAAGAATGAAAGACCATCAATCTCTCTGCTCATTATCATGCCCCTGCACAAGTTATTTGGAGGACCTCATAAGGGTAAAAGAAGGAAAGACCATCTATCCCTCTGTTCATTATCATGCCTCTGCACGAGTTATTTGGAGGACCTTGTAAGGGTAAAAGATGGTAAGACCATCCATCCCTCTGCTCATTATCATGCCCCTGCACAAGTTATTTGGAGGACCTCGTAAGGGTAAAAGAAGGAAAGACCATCTATCTCTCTGCTAATTATCATGCCCCTGCACAAGTTATTTGGAGGACCTCGTAAGGGTAAAAGGATGAAAGACCATCTATCCCTCTGCTCATTATCATGCCCCTGCACAAGTTCTTTGGAGGACCTTGTAAGGGTAAAAGAATGAAAGACCATCAATCTCTCTGCTCATTATCATGCCCCTGCACAAGTTATTTAGAGGACCTCGTAAGGGTAAAAGGATGAAAGACCATCAATCCCTCTGCTCATTATCATGCCCCTGCACGAGTTATTTGGAGGACCTCGTAAGGGTAAATGAAGGAAAGACCATCTATCTCTCTGCTCATTATCATGCCCCTGCACAAGTTATTTGGAGGACCTCGTAAGGGTAAAAGAATGAAAGACCATCTATCCCTCTGCTCATTATCATGCCCCTGCACGAGTTATTTGGAGGACCTCATGAGGGTAAAAGGATGAATGACCATCTATCTCTCTGCTCATTATCATGCCCCTGCACGAGTTATTTGGAGGACCTCGTAAGGGTAAAAGGATGAAAGACCATCTATCTCTCTGCTCATTATCATGCCCCTGCACAAGTTATTTGGAGGACCTCGTAAGGGTAAAAGAATGAAAGACCATCTATCCCTCTGCTCATTATCATGCCCCTGCACAAGTTCTTTGGAGGACCTTGTAAGGGTAAAAGAATGAAAGACCATCAATCCCTCTGCTCATTATCATGCCCCTGCACAAGTTATTTAGAGGACCTCGTAAGGGTAAAAGGATAAAAGACCATCAATCCCTCTGCTCATTATCATGCCCCTGCACGAGTTATTTGGAGGACCTCGTAAGGGTAAATGAAGGAAAGACCATCTATCTCTCTGCTCATTATCATGCCCCTGCACAAGTTATTTGAAGGACCTCGTAAGGGTAAAAGAATGAAAGACCATCTATCCCTCTGCTCATTATCATGCCCCTGCACGAGTTATTTGGAGGACCTCGTCAGGGTAAAAGGATGAAAGACCATCTATCTCTCTGCTCATTATCATGCCCCTGCACGAGTTATTTGGAGGACCTCGTAAGGGTAAAAGAAGAAAAGACCATCTATCCCTCTGCTCATTATCATGCCCCTGCACAAGTTATTTGGAGGACCTCGTAAGGGTAAAAGAATGAAAGACCATCTATCCCTCTGCTTATTATCATGCCCCTGCACGAGTTAATTAGAGGACCTCGTAAGGGTAAAAGAATGAAAGACCATCTATCCCTCTGCTCATTATCATGCCCCTGCACAAGTTCTTTGGAGGACCTTGTAAGGGTAAAAGAATGAAAGACCATCAATCTTTCTGCTCATTATCATGCCCCTGCACAAGTTATTTGGAGGACCTTGTAAGGGTAAAAGAAGGAAAGACCATCTATCCCTCTGCTCATTATCATGCCCCTGCACAAGTTCTTTGGAGGACCTTGTAAGGGTAAAAGAATGAAAGACCATCAATCTTTCTGCTCATTATCATGCCCCTGCACAAGTTCTTTGGAGGACCTTGTAAGGGTAAAAGAAGGAAAGACCATCTATCCCTCTGCTCATTATCATGCCCCTGCACAAGTTATTTGGAGGACCTCGTAAGGGTAAAAGAAGGGAAGACCATCTATCCCTCTGCTCATTATCATGCCTCTGCACAAGTTATTTGGAGGACCTCAAAAGGGTAAAAGATGGTAAGACCATCCATCCCTCTGCTCATTATCATGCCACTGCACAAGTTCTGTGGAGGACCTTGTAAGGGTAAAAGAATGAAAGACCATCAATCTCTCTGCTCATTATCATGCCCCTGCACAAGTTATTTGGAGGACCTCATAAGGGTAAAAGAAGGAAAGACCATCTATCCCTCTGCTCATTATCATGCCTCTGCACAAGTTATTTGGAGGACCTCGTAAGGGTAAAAGGATGAAAGACCATCTATCTCTCTGCTCATTATCATGCCCCTGCACGAGTTATTTGGAGGACTTCGTAAGGGTAAAAGAATGAAAGACCATCTATCCCTCTGCTCATTATCATGCCCCTGCACAAGTTCTTTGGAGGACCTTGTAAGGGTAAAAGAATGAAAGACCATCAATCTTTCTGCTCATTATCATGCCCCTGCACAAGTTATTTGGAGGACCTCATAAGGGTAAAAGAAGGGAAGACCATCTATCCCTCTGCTCATTATCATGCCTCTGCACAAGTTATTTGGAGGACCTCATAAGGGTAAAAGAAGAAAAGACCATCTATCCCTCTGCTTATTATCATGCCCCTGCACAAGTTATTTGGAGGACCTCGTAAGGGTAAAAGAATGAAAGACCATCTATTTCTCTGCTCATTATCATGCCCCTGCACGAGTTATTTGGAGGACCTCGTAAGGGTAAAAGAAGGAAAGACCATCTATCTCTCTGCTCATTATCATGCCCCTGCACAAGTTATTTGGAGGACCTCGTAAGGGTAAAAGAATGAAAGACCATCTATCCCTCTGTTCATTATCATGCACCTGCATGAGTTATTTGGAGGACCTCGTAAGGGTAAAAGAAGGAAAGACCATCTATCCCTCTGCTCATTATCATGCCCCTGCACGAGTTATTTGGAGGACTTCGTAAGGGTAAAAGAATGAAAGACCATCTATCCCTCTGCTCATTATCATGCCCCTGCACAAGTTCTTTGGAGGACCTTGTAAGGGTAAAATAATGAAAGACCATCAATCTCTCTGCTCATTATCATGCCCCTGCACAAGTTATTTGGAGGACCTCATAAGGGTAAAAGAAGGAAAGAACATCTATCCCTCTGCTCATTATCATGCCTCTGCACAAGTTATTTGGAGGACCTCGTAAGGGTAAAAGATGGTAAGACCATCCATCCCTCTGCTCATTATCATGCCCCTGCACAAGTTATTTGGAGGACCTCGTAAGGGTAAAAGAAGGAAAGACCATCTATCTCTCTGCTAATTATCATGCCCCTGCACAAGTTATTTGGAGGACCTCGTAAGGGTAAAAGATGGTAAGACCATCCATCCCTCTGCTCATTATCATGCCCCTGCACGAGTTATTTGGAGGACCTCGTAAGGGTAAAAGGATGAAAGACCATCTATCTCTCTGCTCATTATCATGCCCCTGCACGAGTTATTTGGAGGACTTCGTAAGGGTAAAAGATGGTAAGACCATCCATCCCTCTGCTCATTATCATGCCCCTGCACGAGTTATTTGGAGGACTTCGTAAGGGTAAAAGAATGAAAGACCATCTATCCCTCTGCTCATTATCATGCCCCTGCACAAGTTCTGTGGAGGACCTTGTAAGGGTAAAAGAATGAAAGACCATCAATCTCTCTGCTCATTATCATGCCCCTGTACAAGTTATTTGGAGGACCTCATAAGGGTAAAAGAAGGAAGACCATCTATCCCTCTGCTCATTATCATGCCTCTGCACAAGTTATTTGGAGGACCTCGTAAGGGTAAAAGGATGAAAGACCATCTATCTCTCTGCTCATTATCATGCCCCTGCACAAGTTATTTGGAGGACTTCGTAAGGGTAAAAGAATGAAAGACCATCTATCCCTCTGCTCATTATCATGCCCCTGCACAAGTTCTTTGGAGGACCTTGTAAGGGTAAAAGAATGAAAGACCATCAATCTCTCTGCTCATTATCATGCCCCTGCACAAGTTATTTGGAGGACCTCATAAGGGTAAAAGAAGGAAAGACCATCTATCTCTCTGCTCATTATCATGCCCCTGCACAAGTTATTTGGAGGACCTCGTAAGGGTAAAAGAATGAAAGACCATCTATCCCTCTGTTCATTATCATGCACGGCCTGCATGAGTTATTTGGAGGACCTCGTAAGGGTAAAAGAAGGAAAGACCATCCATCCCTCTGCTCATTATCATGCCCCTGCACGAGTTATTTGGAGGACTTCGTAAGGGTAAAAGAATGAAAGACCATCTATCCCTCTGCTCATTATCATGCCCCTGCACAAGTTCTGTGGAGGACCTTGTAAGGGTAAAAGAATGAAAGACCATCAATCTCTCTGCTCATTATCATGCCCCTGTACAAGTTATTTGGAGGACCTCATAAGGGTAAAAGAAGGAAAGACCATCTATCCCTCTGCTCATTATCATGCCTCTGCACAAGTTATTTGGAGGACCTCGTAAGGGTAAAAGGATGAAAGACCATCTATCTCTCTGCTCATTATCATGCCCCTGCACAAGTTATTTGGAGGACCTCGTAAGGGTAAAAGAATGAAAGACCATCTATCCCTCTGCTTATTATCATGCCCCTGCACGAGTTATTTGAAGGACCTCGTAAGGGTAAAAGAATGAAAGACCATCTATTTCTCTGCTCATTATCATGCCCCTGCACGAGTTATTTGGAGGACCTAGTAAGGGTAAAAGAAGGAAAGAATATCTATCTCTCTGCTCATTATCATGCCCCTGCACAAATATTTGGAGGACCTAGTAAGTGTAAAAGAAGGAAAGACCATCTATCCTTCTGCTCATTATCATGCCCCTGCACGAGTCATTTAGAGGACCTCGTAAGGGTAAAAGGATGAAAGACCATCTATCTCTCTGCTCATTATCATGCCTCTGCACAAGTTCTTTGGAGGACCTTGTAAGGGTAAAAGAATGAAAGACCATCAATCCCTCTGCTCATTATCATGCCCCTGCACAAGTTATTTAGAGGACCTCGTAAGGGTAAAAGGATAAAAGACCATCAATCCCTCTGCTCATTATCATGCCCCTGCACGAGTTATTTGGAGGACCTCGTAAGGGTAAATGAAGGAAAGACCATCAATCTCTCTGCTCATTATCATGCCCCTGCACAAGTTATTTGGAGGACCTCATAAGGGTAAAAGAAGGAAAGACCATCTATCCCTCTGTTCATTATCATGCCTCTGCACGAGTTATTTGGAGGACCTTGTAAGGGTAAAAGATGGTAAGACCATCCATCCCTCTGCTCATTATCATGCCCCTGCACAAGTTATTTGGAGGACCTCGTAAGGGTAAAAGAAGGAAAGACCATCTATCTCTCTGCTAATTATCATGCCCCTGCACAAGTTATTTGGAGGACCTCGTAAGGGTAAAAGGATGAAAGACCATCTATCCCTCTGCTCATTATCATGCCCCTGCACAAGTTCTTTGGAGGACCTTGTAAGGGTAAAAGAATGAAAGACCATCTATCCCTCTGCTCATTATCATGCCCCTGCACAAGTTCTTTAGAGGACCTTGTAAGGGTAAAAGAATGAAAGACCATCAATCTCTCTGCTCATTATCATGCCCCTGCACAAGTTATTTGGAGGACCTCATAAGGGTAAAAGAAGGAAAGACCATCTATCCCTCTGTTCATTATCATGCCTCTGCACGAGTTATTTGGAGGACCTTGTAAGGGTAAAAGATGGTAAGACCATCCATCCCTCTGCTCATTATCATGCCCCTGCACAAGTTATTTGGAGGACCTCGTAAGGGTAAAAGAAGGAAAGACCATCTATCTCTCTGCTAATTATCATGCCCCTGCACAAGTTATTTGGAGGACCTCGTAAGGGTAAAAGGATGAAAGACCATCTATCCCTCTGCTCATTATCATGCCCCTGCACAAGTTCTTTGGAGGACCTTGTAAGGGTAAAAGAATGAAAGACCATCAATCTCTCTGCTCATTATCATGCCCCTGCACAAGTTATTTAGAGGACCTCGTAAGGGTAAAAGGATGAAAGACCATCAATCCCTCTGCTCATTATCATGCCCCTGCACGAGTTATTTGGAGGACCTCGTAAGGGTAAATGAAGGAAAGACCATCTATCTCTCTGCTCATTATCATGCCCCTGCACAAGTTATTTGGAGGACCTCGTAAGGGTAAAAGAATGAAAGACCATCTATCCCTCTGCTCATTATCATGCCCCTGCACGAGTTATTTGGAGGACCTCATGAGGGTAAAAGGATGAATGACCATCTATCTCTCTGCTCATTATCATGCCCCTGCACGAGTTATTTGGAGGACCTCGTAAGGGTAAAAGGATGAAAGACCATCTATCTCTCTGCTCATTATCATGCCCCTGCACAAGTTATTTGGAGGACCTCGTAAGGGTAAAAGAATGAAAGACCATCTATCCCTCTGCTCATTATCATGCCCCTGCACAAGTTCTTTGGAGGACCTTGTAAGGGTAAAAGAATGAAAGACCATCAATCCCTCTGCTCATTATCATGCCCCTGCACAAGTTATTTAGAGGACCTCGTAAGGGTAAAAGGATAAAAGACCATCAATCCCTCTGCTCATTATCATGCCCCTGCACGAGTTATTTGGAGGACCTCGTAAGGGTAAATGAAGGAAAGACCATCTATCTCTCTGCTCATTATCATGCCCCTGCACAAGTTATTTGAAGGACCTCGTAAGGGTAAAAGAATGAAAGACCATCTATCCCTCTGCTCATTATCATGCCCCTGCACGAGTTATTTGGAGGACCTCATGAGGGTAAAAGGATGAATGACCATCTATCTCTCTGCTCATTATCATGCCCCTGCACGAGTTATTTGGAGGACCTCGTAAGGGTAAAAGGATGAAAGACCATCTATCTCTCTGCTCATTATCATGCCCCTGCACAAGTTATTTGGAGGACCTCGTAAGGGTAAAAGAATGAAAGACCATCTATCCCTCTGCTTATTATCATGCCCCTGCACGAGTTATTTGAAGGACCTCATAAGGGTAAAAGAAGGAAAGACCATCTATCCCTCTGTTCATTATCATGCCCCTGCACGAGTTATTTGGAGGACCTCATAAGGGTAAAAGAAGGAAAGACCATCTATCCCTCTGTTCATTATCATGCCCCTGCACGAGTTATTTGGAGGACCTCGTAAGGGTAAAAGAAGGAAAGAACATCTATCTCTCTGCTCATTATCATGCCCCTGCACGAGTTATTTGGAGGACCTCATGAGGGTAAAAGGATGAATGACCATCTATCTCTCTGCTCATTATCATGCCCCTGCACGAGTTATTTGGAGGACTTCGTAAGGGTAAAAGAATGAAAGACCATCTATCCCTCTGCTCATTATCATGCCCCTGCACAAGTTCTTTGGAGGACCTTGTAAGGGTAAAAGAATGAAAGACCATCAATCTTTCTGCTCATTATCATGCCCCTGCACAAGTTATTTGGAGGACCTCATAAGGGTAAAAGAAGGGAAGACCATCTATCCCTCTGCTCATTATCATGCCTCTGCACAAGTTATTTGGAGGACCTCATAAGGGTAAAAGAAGAAAAGACCATCTATCCCTCTGCTTATTATCATGCCCCTGCACAAGTTATTTGGAGGACCTCGTAAGGGTAAAAGAATGAAAGACCATCTATTTCTCTGCTCATTATCATGCCCCTGCACGAGTTATTTGGAGGACCTCGTAAGGGTAAAAGAAGGAAAGACCATCTATCTCTCTGCTCATTATCATGCCCCTGCACAAGTTATTTGGAGGACCTCGTAAGGGTAAAAGAATGAAAGACCATCTATCCCTCTGTTCATTATCATGCACCTGCATGAGTTATTTGGAGGACCTCGTAAGGGTAAAAGAAGGAAAGACCATCTATCCCTCTGCTCATTATCATGCCCCTGCACGAGTTATTTGGAGGACCTCGTAAGGGTAAAAGGATGAAAGACCATCTATCTCTCTGCTCATTATCATGCCCCTGCACGAGTTATTTGGAGGACTTCGTAAGGGTAAAAGAATGAAAGACCATCTATCCCTCTGCTCATTATCATGCCCCTGCACAAGTTCTTTGGAGGACCTTGTAAGGGTAAAATAATGAAAGACCATCAATCTCTCTGCTCATTATAATGCCCCTGCACAAGTTATTTGGAGGACCTCATAAGGGTAAAAGAAGGAAAGAACATCTATCCCTCTGCTCATTATCATGCCTCTGCACAAGTTATTTGGAGGACCTCGTAAGGGTAAAAGATGGTAAGACCATCCATCCCTCTGCTCATTATCATGCCCCTGCACAAGTTATTTGGAGGACCTCGTAAGGGTAAAAGAAGGAAAGACCATCTATCTCTCTGCTAATTATCATGCCCCTGCACAAGTTATTTGGAGGACCTCGTAAGGGTAAAAGATGGTAAGACCATCCATCCCTCTGCTCATTATCATGCCCCTGCACAAGTTATTTGGAGGACCTCGTAAGGGTAAAAGGATGAAAGACCATCTATCTCTCTGCTCATTATCATGCCCCTGCACGAGTTATTTGGAGGACTTCTTAAGGGTAAAAGATGGTAAGACCATCCATCCCTCTGCTCATTATCATGCCCCTGCACGAGTTATTTGGAGGACTTCGTAAGGGTAAAAGAATGAAAGACCATCTATCCCTCTGCTCATTATCATGCCCCTGCACAAGTTCTGTGGAGGACCTTGTAAGGGTAAAAGAATGAAAGACCATCAATCTCTCTGCTCATTATCATGCCCCTGTACAAGTTATTTGGAGGACCTCATAAGGGTAAAAGAAGGAAGACCATCTATCCCTCTGCTCATTATCATGCCTCTGCACAAGTTATTTGGAGGACCTCGTAAGGGTAAAAGGATGAAAGACCATCTATCTCTCTGCTCATTATCATGCCCCTGCACGAGTTATTTGGAGGACTTCGTAAGGGTAAAAGAATGAAAGACCATCTATCCCTCTGCTCATTATCATGCCCCTGCACAAGTTCTTTGGGGGACCTTGTAAGGGTAAAAGAATGAAAGACCATCAATCTCTCTGCTCATTATCATGCCCCTGCACAAGTTATTTGGAGGACCTCATAAGGGTAAAAGAAGGAAAGACCATCTATCTCTCTGCTCATTATCATGCCCCTGCACAAGTTATTTGGAGGACCTCGTAAGGGTAAAAGAATGAAAGACCATCTATCCCTCTGTTCATTATCATGCACGGCCTGCATGAGTTATTTGGAGGACCTCGTAAGGGTAAAAGAAGGAAAGACCATCCATCCCTCTGCTCATTATCATGCCCCTGCACGAGTTATTTGGAGGACTTCGTAAGGGTAAAAGAATGAAAGACCATCTATCCCTCTGCTCATTATCATGCCCCTGCACAAGTTCTGTGGAGGACCTTGTAAGGGTAAAAGAATGAAAGACCATCAATCTCTCTGCTCATTATCATGCCCCTGTACAAGTTATTTGGAGGACCTCATAAGGGTAAAAGAAGGAAAGACCATCTATCCCTCTGCTCATTATCATGCCTCTGCACAAGTTATTTGGAGGACCTCGTAAGGGTAAAAGGATGAAAGACCATCTATCTCTCTGCTCATTATCATGCCCCTGCACAAGTTATTTGGAGGACCTCGTAAGGGTAAAAGAATGAAAGACCATCTATCCCTCTGCTTATTATCATGCCCCTGCACGAGTTATTTGAAGGACCTCGTAAGGGTAAAAGAAGGAAAGAACATCTATCTCTCTGCTCATTATCATGCCCCTGCACAAATATTTGGAGGACCTAGTAAGTGTAAAAGAAGGAAAGACCATCTATCCTTCTGCTCATTATCATGCCCCTGCACGAGTCATTTAGAGGACCTCGTAAGGGTAAAAGAATGAAAGACCATCTATCCCTCTGCTCATTATCATGCCCCTGCACAAGTTCTTTAGAGGACTTTGTAAGGGTAAAAGAATGAAAGACCATCAATCTCTCTGCTCATTATCATGCCTCTGCACGAGTTATTTGGAGGACCTTGTAAGGGTAAAAGATGGTAAGACCATCCATTCCTCTGCTCATTATCATGCCCCTGCACAAGTTATTTGGAGGACCTCATAAGGGTAAAAGAAGGAAAGACCATCTATCCCTCTGCTCATTATCATGCCTCTGCACAAGTTATTTGGAGGACCTCGTAAGGGTAAAAGGATGAAAGACCATCTATCTCTCTGCTCATTATCATGCCCCTGCACAAGTTATTTGGAGGACCTCGTAAGGGTAAAAGAATGAAAGACCATCTATCCCTCTGCTTATTATCATGCCCCTGCACGAGTTATTTGAAGGACCTCATAAGGGTAAAAGAAGGAAAGAACATCTATCTCTCTGCTCATTATCATGCCCCTGCACAAATATTTGGAGGACCTAGTAAGTGTAAAAGAAGGAAAGACCATCTATCCTTCTGCTCATTATCATGCCCCTGCACGAGTCATTTAGAGGACCTCGTAAGGGTAAAAGAATGAAAGACCATCTATCCCTCTGCTCATTATCATGCCCCTGCACAAGTTCTTTAGAGGACCTTGTAAGGGTAAAAGAATGAAAGACCATCAATCTCTCTGCTCATTATCATGCCCCTGCACAAGTTATTTGGAGGACCTCATAAGGGTAAAAGAAGGAAAGACCATCTATCCCTCTGTTCATTATCATGCCTCTGCACGAGTTATTTGGAGGACCTTGTAAGGGTAAAAGATGGTAAGACCATCCATCCCTCTGCTCATTATCATGCCCCTGCACAAGTTATTTGGAGGACCTCGTAAGGGTAAAAGAAGGAAAGACCATCTATCTCTCTGCTAATTATCATGCCCCTGCACAAGTTATTTGGAGGACCTCGTAAGGGTAAAAGGATGAAAGACCATCTATCCCTCTGCTCATTATCATGCCCCTGCACAAGTTCTTTGGAGGACCTTGTAAGGGTAAAAGAAGGAAAGACCATCAATCTCTCTGCTCATTATCATGCCCCTGCACAAGTTATTTGGAGGACCTCATGAGGGTAAAAGAATGAAAGACCATCTATCCCTCTGCTAATTATCATGCCCCTGCACAAGTTATTTGGAGGACCTCGTAAGGGTAAAAGAAGGAAAGAATATCTATCTCTCTGCTCATTATCATGCCCCTGCACAAATATTTGGAGGACCTAGTAAGTGTAAAAGAAGGAAAGACCATCTATCCTTCTGCTCATTATCATGCCCCTGCACGAGTCATTTAGAGGACCTCGTAAGGGTAAAAGAATGAAAGACCATCTATCCCTCTGCTCATTATCATGCCCCTGCACAAGTTCTTTAGAGGACCTTGTAAGGGTAAAAGAATGAAAGACCATCAATCTCTCTGCTCATTATCATGCCCCTGCACAAGTTATTTGGAGGACCTCATAAGGGTAAAAGAAGGAAAGACCATCTATCCCTCTGTTCATTATCATGCCTCTGCACGAGTTATTTGGAGGACCTTGTAAGGGTTAAAGATGGTAAGACCATCCATCCCTCTGCTCATTATCATGCCCCTGCACAAGTTATTTGGAGGACCTCGTAAGGGTAAAAGAAGGAAAGACCATCTATCTCTCTGCTAATTATCATGCCCCTGCACAAGTTATTTGGAGGACCTCGTAAGGGTAAAAGGATGAAAGACCATCTATCCCTCTGCTCATTATCATGCCCCTGCACAAGTTCTTTGGAGGACCTTGTAAGGGTAAAAGAATGAAAGACCATCAATCTCTCTGCTCATTATCATGCCCCTGCACAAGTTATTTAGAGGACCTCGTAAGGGTAAAAGGATGAAAGACCATCAATCCCTCTGCTCATTATCATGCCCCTGCACGAGTTATTTGGAGGACCTCGTAAGGGTAAATGAAGGAAAGACCATCTATCTCTCTGCTCATTATCATGCCCCTGCACAAGTTATTTGGAGGACCTCGTAAGGGTAAAAGAATGAAAGACCATCTATCCCTCTGCTCATTATCATGCCCCTGCACGAGTTATTTGGAGGACCTCATGAGGGTAAAAGGATGAATGACCATCTATCTCTCTGCTCATTATCATGCCCCTGCACGAGTTATTTGGAGGACCTCGTAAGGGTAAAAGGATGAAAGACCATCTATCTCTCTGCTCATTATCATGCCCCTGCACAAGTTATTTGGAGGACCTCGTAAGGGTAAAAGAATGAAAGACCATCTATCCCTCTGCTCATTATCATGCCCCTGCACAAGTTCTTTGGAGGACCTTGTAAGGGTAAAAGAATGAAAGACCATCAATCCCTCTGCTCATTATCATGCCCCTGCACAAGTTATTTAGAGGACCTCGTAAGGGTAAAAGGATAAAAGACCATCAATCCCTCTGCTCATTATCATGCCCCTGCACGAGTTATTTGGAGGACCTCGTAAGGGTAAATGAAGGAAAGACCATCTATCTCTCTGCTCATTATCATGCCCCTGCACAAGTTATTTGAAGGACCTCGTAAGGGTAAAAGAATGAAAGACCATCTATCCCTCTGCTCATTATCATGCCCCTGCACGAGTTATTTGGAGGACCTCATGAGGGTAAAAGGATGAATGACCATCTATCTCTCTGCTCATTATCATGCCCCTGCACGAGTTATTTGGAGGACCTCGTAAGGGTAAAAGGATGAAAGACCATCTATCTCTCTGCTCATTATCATGCCCCTGCACAAGTTATTTGGAGGACCTCGTAAGGGTAAAAGAATGAAAGACCATCTATCCCTCTGCTTATTATCATGCCCCTGCACGAGTTATTTGAAGGACCTCATAAGGGTAAAAGAAGGAAAGACCATCTATCCCTCTGTTCATTATCATGCCCCTGCACGAGTTATTTGGAGGACCTCGTAAGGGTAAAAGAAGGAAAGAATATCTATCTCTCTGCTCATTATCATGCCCCTGCACAAATATTTGGAGGACCTAGTAAGTGTAAAAGAAGGAAAGACCATCTATCCTTCTGCTCATTATCATGCCCCTGCACGAGTCATTTAGAGGACCTCGTAAGGGTAAAAGAATGAAAGACCATCTATCCCTCTGCTCATTATCATGCCCCTGCACAAGTTCTTTAGAGGACCTTGTAAGGGTAAAAGAATGAAAGACCATCAATCTCTCTGCTCATTATCATGCCCCTGCACAAGTTATTTGGAGGACCTCATAAGGGTAAAAGAAGGAAAGACCATCTATCCCTCTGTTCATTATCATGCCTCTGCACGAGTTATTTGGAGGACCTTGTAAGGGTAAAAGATGGTAAGACCATCCATCCCTCTGCTCATTATCATGCCCCTGCACAAGTTATTTGGAGGACCTCGTAAGGGTAAAAGAAGGAAAGACCATCTATCTCTCTGCTAATTATCATGCCCCTGCACAAGTTATTTGGAGGACCTCGTAAGGGTAAAAGGATGAAAGACCATCTATCCCTCTGCTCATTATCATGCCCCTGCACAAGTTCTTTGGAGGACCTTGTAAGGGTAAAAGAAGGAAAGACCATCAATCTCTCTGCTCATTATCATGCCCCTGCACAAGTTATTTGGAGGACCTCATGAGGGTAAAAGAATGAAAGACCATCTATCCCTCTGCTAATTATCATGCCCCTGCACAAGTTATTTGGAGGACCTCGTAAGGGTAAAAGAAGGAAAGAATATCTATCTCTCTGCTCATTATCATGCCCCTGCACAAATATTTGGAGGACCTAGTAAGTGTAAAAGAAGGAAAGACCATCTATCCTTCTGCTCATTATCATGCCCCTGCACGAGTCATTTAGAGGACCTCGTAAGGGTAAAAGAATGAAAGACCATCTATCCCTCTGCTCATTATCATGCCCCTGCACAAGTTCTTTAGAGGACCTTGTAAGGGTAAAAGAATGAAAGACCATCAATCTCTCTGCTCATTATCATGCCCCTGCACAAGTTATTTGGAGGACCTCATAAGGGTAAAAGAAGGAAAGACCATCTATCCCTCTGTTCATTATCATGCCTCTGCACGAGTTATTTGGAGGACCTTGTAAGGGTAAAAGATGGTAAGACCATCCATCCCTCTGCTCATTATCATGCCCCTGCACAAGTTATTTGGAGGACCTCGTAAGGGTAAAAGAAGGAAAGACCATCTATCTCTCTGCTAATTATCATGCCCCTGCACAAGTTATTTGGAGGACCTCGTAAGGGTAAAAGGATGAAAGACCATCTATCCCTCTGCTCATTATCATGCCCCTGCACAAGTTCTTTGGAGGACCTTGTAAGGGTAAAAGAATGAAAGACCATCAATCTCTCTGCTCATTATCATGCCCCTGCACAAGTTATTTAGAGGACCTCGTAAGGGTAAAAGGATGAAAGACCATCAATCCCTCTGCTCATTATCATGCCCCTGCACGAGTTATTTGGAGGACCTCGTAAGGGTAAATGAAGGAAAGACCATCTATCTCTCTGCTCATTATCATGCCCCTGCACAAGTTATTTGGAGGACCTCGTAAGGGTAAAAGAATGAAAGACCATCTATCCCTCTGCTCATTATCATGCCCCTGCACGAGTTATTTGGAGGACCTCATGAGGGTAAAAGGATGAATGACCATCTATCTCTCTGCTCATTATCATGCCCCTGCACGAGTTATTTGGAGGACCTCGTAAGGGTAAAAGGATGAAAGACCATCTATCTCTCTGCTCATTATCATGCCCCTGCACAAGTTATTTGGAGGACCTCGTAAGGGTAAAAGAATGAAAGACCATCTATCCCTCTGCTCATTATCATGCCCCTGCACAAGTTCTTTGGAGGACCTTGTAAGGGTAAAAGAATGAAAGACCATCAATCCCTCTGCTCATTATCATGCCCCTGCACAAGTTATTTGGAGGACCTCATGAGGGTAAAAGAATGAAAGACCATCTATCCCTCTGCTAATTATCATGCCCCTGCACAAGTTATTTGGAGGACCTCGTAAGGGTAAAAGAAGGAAAGAATATCTATCTCTCTGCTCATTATCATGCCCCTGCACAAATATTTGGAGGACCTAGTAAGTGTAAAAGAAGGAAAGACCATCTATCCTTCTGCTCATTATCATGCCCCTGCACGAGTCATTTAGAGGACCTCGTAAGGGTAAAAGAATGAAAGACCATCTATCCCTCTGCTCATTATCATGCCCCTGCACAAGTTCTTTAGAGGACCTTGTAAGGGTAAAAGAATGAAAGACCATCAATCTCTCTGCTCATTATCATGCCCCTGCACAAGTTATTTGGAGGACCTCATAAGGGTAAAAGAAGGAAAGACCATCTATCCCTCTGTTCATTATCATGCCTCTGCACGAGTTATTTGGAGGACCTTGTAAGGGTAAAAGATGGTAAGACCATCCATCCCTCTGCTCATTATCATGCCCCTGCACAAGTTATTTGGAGGACCTCGTAAGGGTAAAAGAAGGAAAGACCATCTATCTCTCTGCTAATTATCATGCCCCTGCACAAGTTATTTGGAGGACCTCGTAAGGGTAAAAGGATGAAAGACCATCTATCCCTCTGCTCATTATCATGCCCCTGCACAAGTTCTTTGGAGGACCTTGTAAGGGTAAAAGAATGAAAGACCATCAATCTCTCTGCTCATTATCATGCCCCTGCACAAGTTATTTAGAGGACCTCGTAAGGGTAAAAGGATGAAAGACCATCAATCCCTCTGCTCATTATCATGCCCCTGCACGAGTTATTTGGAGGACCTCGTAAGGGTAAATGAAGGAAAGACCATCTATCTCTCTGCTCATTATCATGCCCCTGCACAAGTTATTTGGAGGACCTCGTAAGGGTAAAAGAATGAAAGACCATCTATCCCTCTGCTCATTATCATGCCCCTGCACGAGTTATTTGGAGGACCTCATGAGGGTAAAAGGATGAATGACCATCTATCTCTCTGCTCATTATCATGCCCCTGCACGAGTTATTTGGAGGACCTCGTAAGGGTAAAAGGATGAAAGACCATCTATCTCTCTGCTCATTATCATGCCCCTGCACAAGTTATTTGGAGGACCTCGTAAGGGTAAAAGAATGAAAGACCATCTATCCCTCTGCTCATTATCATGCCCCTGCACAAGTTCTTTGGAGGACCTTGTAAGGGTAAAAGAATGAAAGACCATCAATCCCTCTGCTCATTATCATGCCCCTGCACAAGTTATTTAGAGGACCTCGTAAGGGTAAAAGGATAAAAGACCATCAATCCCTCTGCTCATTATCATGCCCCTGCACGAGTTATTTGGAGGACCTCGTAAGGGTAAATGAAGGAAAGACCATCTATCTCTCTGCTCATTATCATGCCCCTGCACAAGTTATTTGAAGGACCTCGTAAGGGTAAAAGAATGAAAGACCATCTATCCCTCTGCTCATTATCATGCCCCTGCACGAGTTATTTGGAGGACCTCATGAGGGTAAAAGGATGAATGACCATCTATCTCTCTGCTCATTATCATGCCCCTGCACGAGTTATTTGGAGGACCTCGTAAGGGTAAAAGGATGAAAGACCATCTATCTCTCTGCTCATTATCATGCCCCTGCACAAGTTATTTGGAGGACCTCGTAAGGGTAAAAGAATGAAAGACCATCTATCCCTCTGCTTATTATCATGCCCCTGCACGAGTTATTTGAAGGACCTCATAAGGGTAAAAGAAGGAAAGACCATCTATCCCTCTGTTCATTATCATGCCCCTGCACGAGTTATTTGTAGGACCTCGTAAGGGTAAAAGAAGGAAAGAATATCTATCTCTCTGCTCATTATCATGCCCCTGCACAAATATTTGGAGGACCTAGTAAGTGTAAAAGAAGGAAAGACCATCTATCCTTCTGCTCATTATCATGCCCCTGCACGAGTCATTTAGAGGACCTCGTAAGGGTAAAAGAATGAAAGACCATCTATCCCTCTGCTCATTATCATGCCCCTGCACAAGTTCTTTAGAGGACCTTGTAAGGGTAAAAGAATGAAAGACCATCAATCTCTCTGCTCATTATCATGCCCCTGCACAAGTTATTTGGAGGACCTCATAAGGGTAAAAGAAGGAAAGACCATCTATCCCTCTGTTCATTATCATGCCTCTGCACGAGTTATTTGGAGGACCTTGTAAGGGTAAAAGATGGTAAGACCATCCATCCCTCTGCTCATTATCATGCCCCTGCACAAGTTATTTGGAGGACCTCGTAAGGGTAAAAGAAGGAAAGACCATCTATCTCTCTGCTAATTATCATGCCCCTGCACAAGTTATTTGGAGGACCTCGTAAGGGTAAAAGGATGAAAGACCATCTATCCCTCTGCTCATTATCATGCCCCTGCACAAGTTCTTTGGAGGACCTTGTAAGGGTAAAAGAATGAAAGACCATCAATCTCTCTGCTCATTATCATGCCCCTGCACAAGTTATTTAGAGGACCTCGTAAGGGTAAAAGGATGAAAGACCATCAATCCCTCTGCTCATTATCATGCCCCTGCACGAGTTATTTGGAGGACCTCGTAAGGGTAAATGAAGGAAAGACCATCTATCTCTCTGCTCATTATCATGCCCCTGCACAAGTTATTTGGAGGACCTCGTAAGGGTAAAAGAATGAAAGACCATCTATCCCTCTGCTCATTATCATGCCCCTGCACGAGTTATTTGGAGGACCTCATGAGGGTAAAAGGATGAATGACCATCTATCTCTCTGCTCATTATCATGCCCCTGCACGAGTTATTTGGAGGACCTCGTAAGGGTAAAAGGATGAAAGACCATCTATCTCTCTGCTCATTATCATGCCCCTGCACAAGTTATTTGGAGGACCTCGTAAGGGTAAAAGAATGAAAGACCATCTATCCCTCTGCTCATTATCATGCCCCTGCACAAGTTCTTTGGAGGACCTTGTAAGGGTAAAAGAATGAAAGACCATCAATCCCTCTGCTCATTATCATGCCCCTGCACAAGTTATTTAGAGGACCTCGTAAGGGTAAAAGGATAAAAGACCATCAATCCCTCTGCTCATTATCATGCCCCTGCACGAGTTATTTGGAGGACCTCGTAAGGGTAAATGAAGGAAAGACCATCTATCTCTCTGCTCATTATCATGCCCCTGCACAAGTTATTTGAAGGACCTCGTAAGGGTAAAAGAATGAAAGACCATCTATCCCTCTGCTCATTATCATGCCCCTGCACGAGTTATTTGGAGGACCTCATGAGGGTAAAAGGATGAATGACCATCTATCTCTCTGCTCATTATCATGCCCCTGCACGAGTTATTTGGAGGACCTCGTAAGGGTAAAAGGATGAAAGACCATCTATCTCTCTGCTCATTATCATGCCCCTGCACAAGTTATTTGGAGGACCTCGTAAGGGTAAAAGAATGAAAGACCATCTATCCCTCTGCTTATTATCATGCCCCTGCACGAGTTATTTGAAGGACCTCATAAGGGTAAAAGAAGGAAAGACCATCTATCCCTCTGTTCATTATCATGCCCCTGCACGAGTTATTTGGAGGACCTCATAAGGGTAAAAGAAGGAAAGACCATCTATCCCTCTGTTCATTATCATGCCCCTGCACGAGTTATTTGGAGGACCTCGTAAGGGTAAAAGAAGGAAAGAACATCTATCTCTCTGCTCATTATCATGCCCCTGCACGAGTTATTTGGAGGACCTCATGAGGGTAAAAGGATGAATGACCATCTATCTCTCTGCTCATTATCATGCCCCTGCACGAGTTATTTGGAGGACTTCGTAAGGGTAAAAGAATGAAAGACCATCTATCCCTCTGCTCATTATCATGCCCCTGCACAAGTTCTTTGGAGGACCTTGTAAGGGTAAAAGAATGAAAGACCATCAATCTTTCTGCTCATTATCATGCCCCTGCACAAGTTATTTGGAGGACCTCATAAGGGTAAAAGAAGGGAAGACCATCTATCCCTCTGCTCATTATCATGCCTCTGCACAAGTTATTTGGAGGACCTCATAAGGGTAAAAGAAGAAAAGACCATCTATCCCTCTGCTTATTATCATGCCCCTGCACAAGTTATTTGGAGGACCTCGTAAGGGTAAAAGAATGAAAGACCATCTATTTCTCTGCTCATTATCATGCCCCTGCACGAGTTATTTGGAGGACCTCGTAAGGGTAAAAGAAGGAAAGACCATCTATCTCTCTGCTCATTATCATGCCCCTGCACAAGTTATTTGGAGGACCTCGTAAGGGTAAAAGAATGAAAGACCATCTATCCCTCTGTTCATTATCATGCACCTGCATGAGTTATTTGGAGGACCTCGTAAGGGTAAAAGAAGGAAAGACCATCTATCCCTCTGCTCATTATCATGCCCCTGCACGAGTTATTTGGAGGACCTCGTAAGGGTAAAAGGATGAAAGACCATCTATCTCTCTGCTCATTATCATGCCCCTGCACGAGTTATTTGGAGGACTTCGTAAGGGTAAAAGAATGAAAGACCATCTATCCCTCTGCTCATTATCATGCCCCTGCACAAGTTCTTTGGAGGACCTTGTAAGGGTAAAATAATGAAAGACCATCAATCTCTCTGCTCATTATCATGCCCCTGCACAAGTTATTTGGAGGACCTCATAAGGGTAAAAGAAGGAAAGAACATCTATCCCTCTGCTCATTATCATGCCTCTGCACAAGTTATTTGGAGGACCTCGTAAGGGTAAAAGATGGTAAGACCATCCATCCCTCTGCTCATTATCATGCCCCTGCACAAGTTATTTGGAGGACCTCGTAAGGGTAAAAGAAGGAAAGACCATCTATCTCTCTGCTAATTATCATGCCCCTGCACAAGTTATTTGGAGGACCTCGTAAGGGTAAAAGATGGTAAGACCATCCATCCCTCTGCTCATTATCATGCCCCTGCACGAGTTATTTGGAGGACCTCGTAAGGGTAAAAGGATGAAAGACCATCTATCTCTCTGCTCATTATCATGCCCCTGCACGAGTTATTTGGAGGACTTCGTAAGGGTAAAAGATGGTAAGACCATCCATCCCTCTGCTCATTATCATGCCCCTGCACGAGTTATTTGGAGGACTTCGTAAGGGTAAAAGAATGAAAGACCATCTATCCCTCTGCTCATTATCATGCCCCTGCACAAGTTCTGTGGAGGACCTTGTAAGGGTAAAAGAATGAAAGACCATCAATCTCTCTGCTCATTATCATGCCCCTGTACAAGTTATTTGGAGGACCTCATAAGGGTAAAAGAAGGAAGACCATCTATCCCTCTGCTCATTATCATGCCTCTGCACAAGTTATTTGGAGGACCTCGTAAGGGTAAAAGGATGAAAGACCATCTATCTCTCTGCTCATTATCATGCCCCTGCACGAGTTATTTGGAGGACTTCGTAAGGGTAAAAGAATGAAAGACCATCTATCCCTCTGCTCATTATCATGCCCCTGCACAAGTTCTTTGGGGGACCTTGTAAGGGTAAAAGAATGAAAGACCATCAATCTCTCTGCTCATTATCATGCCCCTGCACAAGTTATTTGGAGGACCTCATAAGGGTAAAAGAAGGAAAGACCATCTATCTCTCTGCTCATTATCATGCCCCTGCACAAGTTATTTGGAGGACCTCGTAAGGGTAAAAGAATGAAAGACCATCTATCCCTCTGTTCATTATCATGCACGGCCTGCATGAGTTATTTGGAGGACCTCGTAAGGGTAAAAGAAGGAAAGACCATCCATCCCTCTGCTCATTATCATGCCCCTGCACGAGTTATTTGGAGGACTTCGTAAGGGTAAAAGAATGAAAGACCATCTATCCCTCTGCTCATTATCATGCCCCTGCACAAGTTCTGTGGAGGACCTTGTAAGGGTAAAAGAATGAAAGACCATCAATCTCTCTGCTCATTATCATGCCCCTGTACAAGTTATTTGGAGGACCTCATAAGGGTAAAAGAAGGAAAGACCATCTATCCCTCTGCTCATTATCATGCCTCTGCACAAGTTATTTGGAGGACCTCGTAAGGGTAAAAGGATGAAAGACCATCTATCTCTCTGCTCATTATCATGCCCCTGCACAAGTTATTTGGAGGACCTCGTAAGGGTAAAAGAATGAAAGACCATCTATCCCTCTGCTTATTATCATGCCCCTGCACGAGTTATTTGAAGGACCTCGTAAGGGTAAAAGAAGGAAAGAACATCTATCTCTCTGCTCATTATCATGCCCCTGCACAAATATTTGGAGGACCTAGTAAGTGTAAAAGAAGGAAAGACCATCTATCCTTCTGCTCATTATCATGCCCCTGCACGAGTCATTTAGAGGACCTCGTAAGGGTAAAAGAATGAAAGACCATCTATCCCTCTGCTCATTATCATGCCCCTGCACAAGTTCTTTAGAGGACCTTGTAAGGGTAAAAGAATGAAAGACCATCAATCTCTCTGCTCATTATCATGCCCCTGCACAAGTTATTTGGAGGACCTCATAAGGGTAAAAGAAGGAAAGACCATCTATCCCTCTGTTCATTATCATGCCTCTGCACGAGTTATTTGGAGGACCTTGTAAGGGTAAAAGATGGTAAGACCATCCATTCCTCTGCTCATTATCATGCCCCTGCACAAGTTATTTGGAGGACCTCATAAGGGTAAAAGAAGGAAAGACCATCTATCCCTCTGCTCATTATCATGCCTCTGCACAAGTTATTTGGAGGACCTCGTAAGGGTAAAAGGATGAAAGACCATCTATCTCTCTGCTCATTATCATGCCCCTGCACAAGTTATTTGGAGGACCTCGTAAGGGTAAAAGAATGAAAGACCATCTATCCCTCTGCTTATTATCATGCCCCTGCACGAGTTATTTGAAGGACCTCGTAAGGGTAAAAGAAGGAAAGAACATCTATCTCTCTGCTCATTATCATGCCCCTGCACAAATATTTGGAGGACCTAGTAAGTGTAAAAGAAGGAAAGACCATCTATCCTTCTGCTCATTATCATGCCCCTGCACGAGTCATTTAGAGGACCTCGTAAGGGTAAAAGAATGAAAGACCATCTATCCCTCTGCTCATTATCATGCCCCTGCACAAGTTCTTTAGAGGACCTTGTAAGGGTAAAAGAATGAAAGACCATCAATCTCTCTGCTCATTATCATGCCCCTGCACAAGTTATTTGGAGGACCTCATAAGGGTAAAAGAAGGAAAGACCATCTATCCCTCTGTTCATTATCATGCCTCTGCACGAGTTATTTGGAGGACCTTGTAAGGGTAAAAGATGGTAAGACCATCCATCCCTCTGCTCATTATCATGCCCCTGCACAAGTTATTTGGAGGACCTCGTAAGGGTAAAAGAAGGAAAGACCATCTATCTCTCTGCTAATTATCATGCCCCTGCACAAGTTATTTGGAGGACCTCGTAAGGGTAAAAGGATGAAAGACCATCTATCCCTCTGCTCATTATCATGCCCCTGCACAAGTTCTTTGGAGGACCTTGTAAGGGTAAAAGAATGAAAGACCATCAATCTCTCTGCTCATTATCATGCCCCTGCACAAGTTATTTAGAGGACCTCGTAAGGGTAAAAGGATGAAAGACCATCAATCCCTCTGCTCATTATCATGCCCCTGCACGAGTTATTTGGAGGACCTCGTAAGGGTAAATGAAGGAAAGACCATCTATCTCTCTGCTCATTATCATGCCCCTGCACAAGTTATTTGGAGGACCTCGTAAGGGTAAAAGAATGAAAGACCATCTATCCCTCTGCTCATTATCATGCCCCTGCACGAGTTATTTGGAGGACCTCATGAGGGTAAAAGGATGAATGACCATCTATCTCTCTGCTCATTATCATGCCCCTGCACGAGTTATTTGGAGGACCTCGTAAGGGTAAAAGGATGAAAGACCATCTATCTCTCTGCTCATTATCATGCCCCTGCACAAGTTATTTGGAGGACCTCGTAAGGGTAAAAGAATGAAAGACCATCTATCCCTCTGCTCATTATCATGCCCCTGCACAAGTTCTTTGGAGGACCTTGTAAGGGTAAAAGAATGAAAGACCATCAATCCCTCTGCTCATTATCATGCCCCTGCACAAGTTATTTAGAGGACCTCGTAAGGGTAAAAGGATAAAAGACCATCAATCCCTCTGCTCATTATCATGCCCCTGCACGAGTTATTTGGAGGACCTCGTAAGGGTAAATGAAGGAAAGACCATCTATCTCTCTGCTCATTATCATGCCCCTGCACAAGTTATTTGAAGGACCTCGTAAGGGTAAAAGAATGAAAGACCATCTATCCCTCTGCTCATTATCATGCCCCTGCACGAGTTATTTGGAGGACCTCATGAGGGTAAAAGGATGAATGACCATCTATCTCTCTGCTCATTATCATGCCCCTGTACAAGTTATTTGGAGGACCTCGTAAGGGTAAAAGAAGAAAAGACCATCTATCCCTCTGCTCATTATCATGCCTCTGCACAAGTTGTTTGGAGGACCTCGTAAGGGTAAAAGAAGGAAAGACCATCTATCTCTCTGCTCATTATCATGCCCCTGCACGAGTTATTTGAAGGACCTCGTAAGGGTAAAAGAAGGAAAGAACATCTATCTCTCTGCTCATTATCATGCCCCTGCACAAGTTATTTGGAGGACCTCGTAAGGGTAAAAGATGGAAAGACCATCTATCCCTCTGCTCATTATCATGCCTCTGCACGAGTTATTTGGAGGACCTCATGAGGGTAAAAGGATGAATGACCATCTATCTCTCTGCTCATTATCATGCCCCTGCACGAGTTATTTGGAGGACTTCGTAAGGGTAAAAGAATAAAAGACCATCTATCCCTCTGCTCATTATCATGCCCCTGCACAAGTTCTTTGGAGGACCTTGTAAGGGTAAAAGAATGAAAGACCATCAATCTTTCTGCTCATTATCATGCCCCTGCACAAGTTATTTGGAGGACCTCATAAGGGTAAAAGAAGGGAAGACCATCTATCCCTCTGCTCATTATCATGCCTCTGCACAAGTTATTTGGAGGACCTCATAAGGGTAAAAGAAGAAAAGACCATCTATCCCTCTGCTTATTATCATGCCCCTGCACAAGTTATTTGGAGGACCTCGTAAGGGTAAAAGAATGAAAGACCATCTATTTCTCTGCTCATTATCATGCCCCTGCACGAGTTATTTGGAGGACCTCGTAAGGGTAAAAGAAGGAAAGACCATCTATCTCTCTGCTCATTATCATGCCCCTGCACAAGTTATTTGGAGGACCTCGTAAGGGTAAAAGAATGAAAGACCATCTATCCCTCTGTTCATTATCATGCACCTGCATGAGTTATTTGGAGGACCTCGTAAGGGTAAAAGAAGGAAAGACCATCTATCCCTCTGCTCATTATCATGCCCCTGCACGAGTTATTTGGAGGACCTCGTAAGGGTAAAAGGATGAAAGACCATCTATCTCTCTGCTCATTATCATGCCCCTGCACGAGTTATTTGGAGGACTTCGTAAGGGTAAAAGAATGAAAGACCATCTATCCCTCTGCTCATTATCATGCCCCTGCACAAGTTCTTTGGAGGACCTTGTAAGGGTAAAATAATGAAAGACCATCAATCTCTCTGCTCATTATCATGCCCCTGCACGAGTTATTTGGAGGACCTCATAAGGGTAAAAGAAGGAAAGAACATCTATCCCTCTGCTCATTATCATGCCTCTGCACAAGTTATTTGGAGGACCTCGTAAGGGTAAAAGATGGTAAGACCATCCATCCCTCTGCTCATTATCATGCCCCTGCACAAGTTATTTGGAGGACCTCGTAAGGGTAAAAGAAGGAAAGACCATCTATTTCTCTGCTAATTATCATGCCCCTGCACAAGTTATTTGGAGGACCTCGTAAGGGTAAAAGATGGTAAGACCATCCATCCCTCTGCTCATTATCATGCCCCTGCACGAGTTATTTGGAGGACCTCGTAAGGGTAAAAGGATGAAAGACCATCTATCTCTCTGCTCATTATCATGCCCCTGCACGAGTTATTTGGAGGACTTCGTAAGGGTAAAAGATGGTAAGACCATCCATCCCTCTGCTCATTATCATGCCCCTGCACGAGTTATTTGGAGGACTTCGTAAGGGTAAAAGAATGAAAGACCATCTATCCCTCTGCTCATTATCATGCCCCTGCATGAGTTATTTGGAGGACCTCGTAAGGGTTAAAGAATGAAAGACCATCTATTTCTCTGCTCATTATCATGCCCCTGCACAAGTTATTTAGAGGACCTCGTAAGGGTAAAAGAATGAAAGACCATCTATCCCTCTGCTCATTATCATGCACCTGCACAAGTTATTTGGAGGACCTCGTAAGGGTAAAAGAATGAAAGACCATCTATCTCTCTGCTCATTATCATGCCCCTGCACAAGTTCTTTGGAGGACCTTGTAAGGGTAAAAGAATGAAAGACCATCAATCTCTCTGCTCATTATCATGCCATATATTATTGACAATAATGAAATTGACAATCGGAAATGTATATATTAATGTCTCGCCCAAGGACATAAATGCTTTGCTGGACCATGAACCCAGACACTTCACAACCCCGGGCAATGGTTTATACCAATGAATGGCATGTTTATACCTAATCAGAGACGTAAAAAGGGATATAAATTAACATTATGAAATTGACAATGGGAAATATATAGCTTAATGTCTTGCCCAAGGGCATAAATGCATTGCTGGACCATGAACCCAGATATTTCACAACCCCGGGTCAATTCTTTTACCTATTGAATGGCATGTTTATTAATCAGAGACTTAGAAATGGACTTAAAAAGGGATATAATTGACATTATGAAAATGACAATGGGAAATGTAAAGATTAATGTCTTGGCTATGGACATAAATGCTGTGCTGGACCATGAACTAGGACATTTCGCAACCCCAGGTCAATTTTTGAAACCAAAAAATGGAAAGTTAAAAAAAAAAATCTATGCTTAATCAGAGACTTAGAAAGGGACTTAAAAAGGGATATAATTGACATTATGAAAATGACAATGGGAAATATATAGCTTAATGTCTTGCCCAAGGACATAAATGCATTGCTGTACCATGAAACCAGATATATCACAACCCCCGGTCAATTCTTTTACCTATTGAATGGCATGTTTATTAATCAGAGACTTAAAAAGGGATATAATTGACAATGGGAAGTGTATAGATTAATGTCTTGCCTAGAGACATAAATGCTGTGCTGGACCATGAACTAGGACATTTCACAACCCCAGGTTAAAAACCAAAAAGGGAAAGTTTTAAAGAAAAAATCTATGCTTAATCAGAGACTTAGAAAGGGATATAAATTAACATTTTGAAATTGACAATGGGAAATATACAGATTAATGTCTTGCCCAAGGACATAACTGCTTTGTACCATTTTCCCAGACACTTCACAACCCCAGGTCAATTGTTTATACCAAAGAATGGCATGTTTATAACAACAAATACTTAACCAGAAACTTAGAAAGGGATATACAGTGCGTCCCAGAAAAAACGAAACCGAGATTTATTGATGTTTTATTATAACTTAATCACAAATGTAATTGATAAATGACACATGTTTGGAAAGCTTAGATCCTCCTCTTTCATTTGATGCAACTCATATAATGCATATTTCATGCATGAGTGATTAAAATCAATTTGAAGAGAGGAAACCAAAAAGTCATTTGGCGGACGATATCTGAATTTCAAAGAGAAAATCAAATTTCTAGAAATTTGAGTTTTTGCCCTTTCATATGACACCTTAGTTAGGAAAAATGAGCTAGGAATAACAAAGTTCTGTTTGTTTAAAGTAGTGCTTGCATTTCCATAATTTCATTAAACGAATTCGTTTTCACTTGCTGCCTGGCGTAGCAACCAACAGAATTAACAACAGACTTAACTCCGTTTCGTTGACAATCAGCCATGTAGTGAAAACGAATTCGTTTGATAAAATTATGGAAATGCAAGCACTACTTTAAACACACAGAACTATGTCATTCCTTGCTCATTTTTCCAGGTTGAGGTGTCATATGTAAGGGCAAAAACTCAACTTTCTAGAAATGTGATTTTCTCTTTGAAATTCAGAAACCGTCCGCCAAATGACTTTATGGTTTCCTCTCTTCAAATTCATTTTAATCATTCATACGTGAAATATGCATCATATGAGATGCATTGAATGAAAGAGGAGGATCTAAGCTTTCCAAAAATGTTCATTTTTAATTATAAATATGACTAAGTTATGATAAAACATTGATAATTTTCGGTTTCGTTTTTTCTGGGACGCACTGTACATTAACATTTTGAAATTGACAATGGGAAATATATAGATTAATGTCTTGCACAAGGACATAGATGATTTGCTGGACCATGAACCCAGACACTTCACAACCCCCAGGTCAATTGTTTATAACACACTGAATGGAGTGTTTATGAGAACAAATTCTTATTCAGAGACTTAGAAAGGGATATGAATTAACATTATGAAATTGTAAATGTGAAATATATAGCTTAATGTCTTGCACAAGGACATAACTGCTTTGCTGTACTATATACCCAGACATTTCTCAACTGAAGGTCCATTCTTGTAGCTATAGAATGGCTTTTTTATGATATATGTGTTTAGAGACTTAGAAAGGGATATAATTAACAATAATGAAATTGACAATGGAAAATGTATAGATTAATGTCTTGCCCAAGGACATAAATGCTTTGCTGGACCATGAACCCAGACATTTCACAACCCAGGTCAATTGTTTATACCAAAGAATGGAATGTTTATGAGAACAAATTCGTAATCAGAGACTTAGAAAGGGATATGATTTAAAAGAATAAAATTGACAATGGGAAATATATAGATTAATGTCTTGCCCAAGAACATAAATGCTTTGCTTGACCATGAACTCAGACACTTCACAACTCCAGGTCAATTCTTTTAGCCATAGAATGGCATTTTTATGAGAAAAAATATGTAATTATTCAGAGTCTTAAAAAGTCATATAATTGACAATAATGAAATTGACAATAGCCAATATATTGATGAATGTCTTGCCCAAAGACATGAAAGCTTTGCTGGACCATGAACCCTGACACTTTACAACCCGGGTCAATTGTTTATACCAAATAATGGCATGTTCATAAGAACAAATACTTAACAAGAGACTTAAAAAGTCATATAATTGACAATAATGAAATTGAAAATGGGAAATATATAGATTAATGTCTTGCACAAGGACATAATTGCTTTGCTGGACCATGAACCCAGATATTTCTCAGCCCCAGGTAAATTGATTGTACCAAAGAATGGCATGTTTATGACAACAAATACTTAACCAGAAACTTAGAAAGGGATATAATTTAAAAAAAGGGAAATTGACAATGGGAAATATATAGTTTAATGTCTTGCCCAAGAACATAAATGCTTTGCTGGACCATGAACCCAGACATTTCTCAGCCCCAGGTCAATTGATTGTACCAAAGAATGGCATGTTTATGACAACAAATACTTAACCAGAAACTTAGAAAGGGATATAATTTTAAAAAAGGGAAATTGACAATGGGAAATATATAGATTAATGTCTTGCCCAAGGACATAACTGCTTTGCTCAAACATGAACCCAGACATTTTACAGCCCAAGGTCCATTCTTTTAGCCATAGAATGGCATTCTTATATATGAAAAAATATATACTTAATCAGGGTCTTAAAAAGGGATATAATTGACAATAATGAAATTGACAATGGGAAATATATAGTTAAATGTCTTGCCCAAGAACATAAATGCTTTGCTTGACCATGAACTCAGACATTTCACAACCCCAGGTCAATTCTTTTAGCCATAGAATGGCATTCTTATTTGAAAAAATATATACTTAATCAGAGTCTTAAAAAGGGATATAATTGACAATAATGAAATTGACAATAGAAAATTTATAGATTAATGTCTTGCCAAAGGACATAAATGCTTTGCTGGACCATGAACCCAGACTTCACAACCCCAGGTCAAATATCTATACCAAATAATGGCATTTTTATAAGAAAAAATACATATATGTAAACTGAATTGGAGACTAGGGAAGTGACATTCCGCGGCATTGTGGAACTAGGCAACCACATCATGTAAAACATTGGAATATGGACGTAATGTGATATGGAAGTAGGTAATGGGAAAGAGGCAAGAATGTGAATATAGGTCATAATGACCATTTTAGGAAGACAAATGGAACATTTCTTGTTCAATGTTAACCATCCATACATAAAATGTTGTCAACAATGAACCTCTTGCCATGGGAAGCAACACTATAGAATCCACGTAAAATAAGAGCTATACAAGGACATCAAATAATAATGGTACAAATGATGGAAACTAATAAGTGAATAGACTGTCAAGAAATGGTACCTGTACGGAAGGCAGACGAAGTGGTGAATCTGGTGTGAATGAGGCAAGAATGCTGGTGGTGAATCTGGTGTGAATGCGGCAGGAATGCTGGTGGTGAATCTGGTGTGAATGCGGCGGGAAAGGCAGGAAGGCAGGAATGCTGGCGGTGAATCTGGTGTGAATGGGTCAGGAATACTGGCGGTGAATCTGGTGTGAATCTGGTGTCAATCTGGTGTGAATGCGGCGGGAAAGGCAGGAATTCTGGCAGTGAATATGGTGTGAATTAGGCAGGAAGGCAGGAATGCTGGTTTTACAGATGAATTTAGAATATGTTGTATACTGGGAGTCCTTGTATGATGGTAGCTCTTATTTCACGTTTGCCTGCTGGAGAATACCCAAAAATATATTGTATTCACAATTGTATTCTCTACGTTGCAGTTATGAACTTTTTAAACAAGTCATAGATTTTTTTTCTCCACTTCATATACTATTTAAAGGTAATACAAAGTTTTGGTATGGGGTTATGGTTATGGTGACTTCGGTTCAAATGAACATATTGGAATTAAGCATATGCGATCCTACAATATTCAGTGGTCGTTGTCGTGGTTGAAATCGAGTCTAAAGTTATAAAATTGTAAATAGTAAACTCTTTATGTTGTAAAGCTCCCTCTCAAGGTCAAGATATTATTTAAGCTATGAAACAATGTTTCTGGACTAAAATCGACCGATTAGCTATTCCTGTTTAAAAATTTTATATCACAACTACATATTCTGAGATTTTCATGGTCGCAGCTACCATTGTACGGCCGTAGGCGCCATTTGAAACTTATCAAAATTCACCGGGAGCACCAGTAAATTTTTATATTCAATTTTTCTTGAAAGCAGAAGTGTTTTAGGGGCTTAATTTTCTAGTGCTTATAATACATCCACAGGGGCATCCAAATATATCAAAATTGTAAAGAATCACTAGCCACCCAATTTTCCAAAATCTCCCAAAACTTTGTATTACCTTTAACATTCACCCATGATTATTGAAGGAAAGAAACTGTTTAGCAATAGGTCTAAAATGACTAAAAGTTTTTAGAATACTATCATTAATGTTTAGTATTCAAAATGTCAACATCAAAGTTCATCGATCTCATTATTATTTTTTAATTACATGAGATTAATTTATGATCATGGTAAAATACCATGAAAGACTCCTTTTTCAATGGTGAACCAACCTATACCACTTGGTAAGGCAATTCCTTTTACAATTCAAAAGCTGCGATATACCTATCACACATATTGTTATTTTAGTTGTATAGCTTTCTTCATTAGATATGAACCAATACCCTTGGCAATCCATGATATTACCATCAGTATTCAAATTGCAGATATATCATGAATCTATTTTCAGAATATTGATTGAGTTACTTACTGGGCCTCAGTCCGATTGAACTTCTGGCTCAGCATGGATCCCATCTGTGAAAAAAGAACATGACAGGAAGTCAACTATATTACTTTGGGCAATACATTATGTATTATTTGAGGCAGTTAATATTGTTTGTGCTCATCATCTTTTTGTAGGAATCTGAATTATTTATTCATTATTTATAAATATCCACCAGCAGCACAGGCTGAGTGGTCGGCTTTACAACCATAATACTGCAATATATATATATATGTTTAGACTGAGATGTATAATTAGGCCTTTTTCTCATAATTCTCTGGTTGCTTCTCTTGCTCTTCGTCTTCTTTTTTCTATTCCATTTCCTTCCATTTCTCCTTTCCTCTTTCTCTTTTCCTCTTTCTCCTTTCCTCTTTCTCCTTTCCTCTTTCTCCTTTCCTCTTTCTCCTTTCTATCCTTTCTATACCGAATATATTTCTTCCAATCCTTCTCTTCTGATTATTCTCTGCACTTCCCTCTGTCCATCTCTTTCTCCCTTTTCAGTTCTTTGATTTTCCCTATAGCCTTATCTCTCAATTTTCCTCAGTATTTTGACAAACATGATAATACAATAACCATGTGGTAATTTCATGGATTTACCTTGGTTGTTTTGGGGTCACAGAACAGTGCTTGTTTTATTAGCAGAAAATATTCTATGGATTTTCATGTTTTTTTTTACATTCATCTCCATTCTGCTAAAAAGTAAATTTACTGTTATTTTCAGCTTGTTTTCTGTGTAAAATCAACATGTCAGGTGACAGAGCTTTAGGCCAAATAAAAAAAAAAAACATGTTTAGCGTCCTGTTTTTTTAACGAAAAATAGGAAGGAGGGGGCCCTTTTTATTTATTTATTTTATTTCAAAATGGCCGCTCAAAATGGCCGCTCGGTACATTTTCCCTGACAGTCGGGGCAATTTTTTTTCAAGATGGCCGCCGACAATTTTTTTTTTTTAAAATCAGAAATAGAGCCATTTTAGCAGTGTTTTTCATGTTTTTTTCTTTCAAAAAAAAAAATTCAAAAAAAAATTTCAAAAAAAAAAAAATTCAAAAATTTCAAAAATAAAAAGAAATAGGAGGCGGCCCCCAAAAAGGAAGCGGGCGGGGACGCTAAACATGTATATTTTTTTAAATGGCCTTATTACCATGTCACAATTCGGCATACCGCCCTTTTCTAATTTTTTTGTTTGAGAAAGTCTTTTTTTTAATCCAAATTTTATTTTTCCAACCATATAAGACTCCAAGATGTTTGCAAAATGTAAGAGAATCACATCTTTCCCGAGCAAAAGTTTTTGGTGAGATGGTTCAGTTTGAGAACTGTGTCGCCTATAGTCTCTGTCACAGTCCACACACTTAATAAATGGACAGTGGTGGAACGATACCGGCTGCACAGAGATACGGGATATGTAATCTTTTGTGTGCACAGAGCATGACTGATGCATTTTCTTCAATTCCAATAGGGTCCATTTAGCTCCAAACGTTTTGATATGGATCGGTTGAATATTTTTTTCAATATTTTTATTGTGTACATAAATGTTTCATCATAAGTATATATTGTGACTCATCTTTTTTCCATTTTCATTTACATATTGAAATCAAATTCTTGATTCATTTTCTCAGTGCATGAAGCCATTTGTTGTCCTATGTAGTTATCTACCATTCCTCAGTTATGCTTCAAATGTCAAGAAGTTCATACCATTGTATGTTGTCAATAATTGGATCATCAGAATATACTGAAGTTGTGCAAAATACAAACTTTCTTCTTGGCAATGATTCTACTTCCATTTTATGCAATATACTTACAGTGCTGGGTGCAGTATTGAAGAACATAGTTCCTTGTACCGTCACGACTACACTGCATCCCTTTAAGGGTAATAGCTTGGCACCTGGGTCTCCTCCTGTTCACCATTTCTAGTATCCTAGTATGATGAAAATACATGTAAGATATAGTTAATACACTTAATATACTTACTCAAATGATCTAGACAAATGAATGATTAAAATTTTTCAGTTATATTTCAGTAATCTGTTCACAATGATGATAACATGAAATATAAAAATATAAAAATAAGTTATATTATTATCAAAGTGTACCAATGCAAAAATCATATATGTTTTTAGTAAATGTAATACATGGGACTTTAACAAATCCATTAGTCTTTAATAATTCTTTGAACAGTTTTTAATTAGTTTTCTAAATGTTTGTATGGTATATGTTCATTTTGTGATTACTGCATTGGTAATTCATATTCTTAATTTGCCTATTAATTTCATGAGATCTCTTGACTTATGCATCAAGAAATAATTGACACTCTGCTCCTAAAATCTAAATAATGTATATAAAAGAAACCAAATAAGGTGAACGTGCATTTTCATGTCTGTGGAATGATTAAACTGATCATTCAGATTTCAAAATATTTCAAAATACATGTATAAGCTGAAAAACTTGCTTGATGAGAAATATGTAAACCCTAATTTATGTCATTCTTTTTTGCATCAAAATTTTTGAGCACTTTCTACATAATGTTACTCTATGAGCTACCAATATTGTTATGATTATTATGTAGGTCTTTTAATTCGGTTTTGAAGGTGTTGTAGTATGTCTAGAAGTTTTAGTTATCCATTTCAAGGAAGTTATGATCGTTTTTGTAAGACCTAACAGATGACAAGCAATTGCAAAGATAGCACAATCAATAGCATCGATACACAATAGGCACATGCTAGTCACCATCATAAAATGCACATGTGCATTTAATGATATAGATCTTTCATTCTGCCTCATCAATTCTTGATGAAGTTACCTCTAGACCTTTACACGTTTTAGATTGACTTTTAATTAAACTTTGTAGTATTAATTTTGAGTACAAGAAGCAAAATCGTTGCTAACTGATTATATGGCAATGATTAATTCTCATGTTTAAAAAATGAACTTCCACCTTGTGCTGTTGACCATGTTATGATCATATGACACCCCTCTCATTTGCTCTAAGTACTGAATTATTAAGTCAACTTAAATTTATTTTGTTCTTCCCATACTTTTATTGATATTTGTACAATTATATTACAAATTGTGCAATATATTATACTTTTGTAATGTTTTTTAATGGAAAAGTGTTAGATCTCATATGTTTATATGCACAAGGCCCTAAAGGATAACAGTGTAAAAAAATCACTGACTAATCAGTATGATAAAACAAAACCATATGAATAACTAATTTTTTAAAGTAAATATTAAAAAAGATTTTCATGGAACTGCAATTACTTCATCCACTTAGGATGTTTTAATCATTATAACGTGAGGTGCACTGTAGGAAACAAAACCCAGTATTTTATTTTTTACTAAATAATGTTTTACCCTTTCAACTGTTCGATTATATATTATTAAGATAAGCAACAAACACTCAATATGAATTCTATGATTTTCTGAAGAAAAAAAAAATTCTGAAAATCTATCGCTTAAAATAAAAGAATGGACCATTTGAATTTATGTGATATGACCCCTTTTCTTCTAGTAAAGCAGGAGAATTATTCTGACAACTTGCCACAACATGTTTAGGGGACAGATATGCTTATTCTCCTTGGATGTTGT